>MU680407.1:43628-85133 GCA_026770625.1 Nicotiana glauca | reverse complement strand
TTACCTCTTGTAGACCAAATCTTGAAAGACAACTTTGGGGTGTTCTTGAGATTTTGAAGAAATCCTATGAAATCCAATCAAAATCATGTTGTAACTAGTGATTGAGAAGTGAAATCACCATGAAAACACACTTAAAATCGTACCTTAGGAGTGCAATTGGATGCCTTGGTCGAATTGGGGGTGTTGGGGAAGCCCTAGGCTTGAGAAATGACTCAAGTTCTGTCATTTCACATCCTTAGGTACTTAAAAACGTTCCAGGCGCGCGAACTTGCGCATAGTTCGCGCGTTGTTCGCGCGTCGGGGGCAGAATACTCAGCAAAAACGCGCGAACTCGCGAGCTTGCGCAAAGTTCGCGCACTGTTCGCGCGAGTGACACCTGACCAGTAAAATGGTCATAACTTCCTGTATACACCTCCAAATAATAAACGGTTTATTGCGTTGGAAACTAGACTCAAAAGAATTTAATTTGATAGGTTGTGCATCACCCAACTCTTTAAATAACGGGAGATATGGTCGTCCAAAGTGAGGTCTTGTGCGCACTCATTTACAACTTTTGTCTATTATGAAGTTTTCCAACTTTAAAAGTTCCCGCTAACCATCCGAAATCACCCCGAGACCCCCGGGACCTCAACCAAAAATACCAACACCTCCTAAAACATCATACAAACTTGTTCCAATCATCAAAATGCATCAAACAATGCCAAGACCATCAAATTACATCGAATTCAAGCCTAAGTTCTTCTAAAACTTCCAAAACACGCATTTGATCAAAAACCCGACCAAACGATGTCAGAATGACCTGAAAATTTGCCAACGAAGCTACAACAACTCTCAGAATTCCATTCCGACCTTCGGATCAAAATCTCACCTATCAACCGGAATTTGCCAAAATGCTAACTTCGCCAATTCAAGCCTAATTCTACACTGGGCCTCCAAAATCACTTCTGATCACATTCCTAAGTCACAAATCATCCTCCGAAGTTAACCAAATCACCGGAATTCACATCCGAGCCCTCTAACTAAATAGTCAACTTTCGGTTGACTTTTTCAAAACAAGCTTCTCTTTAAGAGGTTAAGTGTCTCATTTCCATCTAAAACCAATCCAATTCTACCTGATCACCTCAAATACTGATATTGAAACATAGAGAAGCATATTGTGGGGGAAACGGGGCGGTAACTCATAAGACGACGGGTCGGGTCGTCACAGACGGAGACAAGTAAGAATGTATCATATTAAAGAAAATAATGTCAACTCAATCAATCACATCATATTTAGTACACAATCCCGACCATTTCAATCCTAGATTTCTCATATCATAATCTCAACTTTCGAACTTTCAGCACATATGGCACCTCGTGCCCACATTTATTTTTCCGTCTCACTCTTAACAACAAAATCCACATGATATACAATACAAAATGTATTTACAAATGCACTTAAGATGATCAAGAAGTCCTATTTACATAATATAAAATTAAATTTCTATTTCTAAATAAGTTTGGAAAATCGGCGAGAAAAGATGAAGTTATTTTTAGAAATCCTTCGACTAATAAAGTACCCCTTTCAATTTAAAATATAACATTGGAAGAATTATTACCTTTAACAGGGGAGTGAATAACTTAAAACTTAGTAGAAATTGCTTTTTAAGAAAAATACAACCTCAGACGGTTTAAGGGGATATAATTGAGAAACTAATTGAATTAAGGATGTAACAATTATTGAAGTTTGAAGTATTGGAACACACACACACACATATATATATATATATATATAGACACACACATACTGTGAGGTATTGAAAACATTGTGGGTTCTAACACAAAGGATCACATCAATAAAGGAATTAAACAGTTTAAACATTTGCATTTATAACAATAAATAAACACAACAGCAGAAAGTACACGGCATCACCCTTCGTGTTTTTACTCTCGTTCTCACCATAAGAATCAATATTCACGTTTATTCTTTCTTGTTGCGGCATGCAACCCGATCCCAATCATATATTACTGTTGCGGCGTGCAACCCAATCCAAAACATATAATATTGTTGCGGCGTGCAACCCGATCCAAATCATATAATGATGTTGCGGCACGAAACCCGATCCATATAATATTGTTTCAACATGCAACCCGATCGATATAATATTGTTGCGGCGTGCAACCCAATCCATATAATATTGTTGCGGCGTGCAACCCGATCCATATAATACTGTTGCGGCGTGCAACCCGATCTCAATATACAAATCAACACCAATCACGATAGAATCCCGGCAAGGGAATAATTAGGAAACAACAATATCCCGGAAAGAGAGTCAACAACAAGAATAAACACGTCCCGACAGGGAAATCAGCTATAATCAAACTTGTACCAACAATTAACTTCACAATAAAATCTCAACTACACAACAAGATATAATAAGCACGTGATAACTACACCGGCAACCACAATAATTGGACGTATAACCTATTTGCACGAAGTCATGGAGGAACTCACAATCAAGAAGTATCAAAGCAATAAGGAAGACAACCACTTCAATTAAGGCAATCAAGGGTCAATGTAACACGTAAGAATTAGAAGAAAGCTAACAACGTCATATGGAGCATACAGAGGCAATTTAAGCTGCTAGAAAACCCAATCATAACATGATACTTTACGCATAAGGACCTAAGAAACCTAGAGCATATTTCCCACAAATAAGTCTGAGCACACACTTGTCACCTCGCATGCACGGACTATAATTAGCATAGAAGACTCAATTCCTAAGGGGAAGTCCCCCATACAAGGTTAGGCAAGATACTTACCTCAAAAATGACAACTCGGTACTCTAAAATGGACTTCTCGGGCAAAAAGACCTCCGGACAGCTCAAATCCAACTATAACAACTCCAAAACACATATAAATCGAATAAGGAACTATTCCGAATAATAGTTTCAAACATTACAAAAATATAAAAATCGATCCAAAAGTCGACCCCCGGGCCCGCACCTTGGAAACCGTTAAATTTTACAAAATCTGATTACCCATTCCAAAATGAGTTCAACCATACAAAATTTATCCAACTCCGATACCATTTGGTCCCTCAACTCGTGATTTTTTATTTTGAAATTTTTCTTCAAAAACCAACTCTTTCCCCAACCCAAAATACAATTTAAAATGATAAAAATAAAAATAAATTCATGGAATATATCTAATTCTAGTTGAAGAACACTTACCCAATTGAATTTCGTAAAAAACCAACCAAAAATCACCAAGAACCGAGCTCTAGAAGTCAAAATATGATAAAAATGGTGTAACCCTCGATTTTGGAACATATTCTGTCTGACCAGGTGTTTGTTCATTGCAATCACGGAAGAAGTGATGTGATCGCATAGAAGAAAATAGCTAGTGGCCCAAAAAGTTCTATGCGATCGCGGGCTAATCAATGCAATTGCATAGAAGGAAAATGTTGTTGTCCAAATTTATGCTATGCTATCAGCGAACAAATCAATGCAATCACGTAGAAGGAAAATGTTGCTGTCCAAATTTGTGATATGCTATTGCGGACAAATCGATTCAATTGCATAGAAGGAAAATGTTGATGTCCAAATAAATGCTATGCTATCGCGAACAAATCAATACAATCACATAGAAGGAAAATATTGCTGTCCAAATTTGTGTTATGCTATCGCGGACAAATCAATTCAATCGCATAGAAGGAAAATGCTGATGTCCAAATTGTGAGCACGTGATTTTTGCCACGCTTAAATTACTCCTATAAAATTCCTTACAATTAGGATTTGTCTTTTATTATTTGAATTTTAGGAATTAATTGCATGATTTTATGATTGTTTGCATCTTGTGTGCATTTTTAGTTGGTATAATTCATAAAAAATACAAAAAATATAGTATCTTCTCATTTAGGACTCAATCTTATATTTTATTGGTCAATTTAATATCAAAAATAAGAAGAAATAACAAAACTAGTTACATTGCATTTTTAGTTAGTAGTTAATTTTAGAAAATTAATTAGTCAACTCAGATCTTTGTTAATTTCATGTAATAAAAATTAAAATAAATAAATAAATAAATAATAATAAATAATAAATAAAAAAAGACAAAAGAAAAAGAATTAAAAGAAAGCCTGTCATTGGGCCAATGTTTAAATAATAACACTAGCCCAAAATCCAACCCCTAGACCTGACTCAACCCAAGCCCAATCCCACAAAATACCCGATCCAGCTCCCCCCCCCCAGTAAAATGACGCCGTTTTGGCGTCAAGAAATCCAGGTCGTCCATCATCCCAAATCTAATGGCCCTTAATTAATATCAATATTACATAAAACTGTCCTAAATATTAGAAAACCCTAAAACATTTCCCTTCTTCTTCGTACCATGTTCTCCGCCGCCCCTCCACCGTCGCCGCTGGCCAGAAATCGTCTTCGCTGGCGGCCAACCTCCAAATGCCCTAAAATTTACACCATTAAATCCCCTTCCTCTCCTCTTTCCAACTCCCATAATATTTTCTCTCAATTCCCTTCCTAACTCCTCGAATCTTCGAAGTTATTGTCACCGTCTTCGCCGTGTCCAGCGGCGATGCTCACTTCACCACTAAAATGACACCATAGAGTCTCCTCACCTCCCTCTCTTCAAATCCCTAAACTGTTTCCCTCAAATCCCCGCTGAAGTCTTCGAATCTTGAATTGAAGATTTCGTTCAAAACCCTAATTCACCCAAATTCGTCCAAATTGATACCATATGATCCATTCACTTTCCTGTACCTATCCCCTAACTAGAATCTTTCAAACCCAAGCGAAACTCCAAAATTTTTAGATCTAAGGTTGTTAGCCTCGAAACTGTTATGGGAATTTGTCATTGCTCGGATGATTTTGCTAATGTCATGTGCTTGATTTTTAACAAGATAAGCATATAACATTAACAAAAATTAATTTCGAGGGTTGATTGAAGAGAAGGCTGTATCAGTGAGTCCTTTTCCTTTTCCTTCTTTGTTTAAATTTTTCATTTCTGAGTTTGATTTTATTTTGATTTTTGGTTTCAATATTTGCTTTCTGTAGTTGTTTATTTTTTAGTTTAATTTTGCTCTTTGTCCTGTTTAATCCTGTCTTTGGTATTAGTTTAATTTTGCTTTAATCCTTAATTCTCTAGTCGATCCTGTTGAGTCTTGTTATAATCCCTTATGGTTGATAGTTAGTGTAATTCAATTTAATTAGGTATTTTCCTTTTCCTGTTTTAATCTTGATTTTTATTTCTGATTCAGATTATGTTGTGGCAATTTTGATAACTAGTTTAGTATTTGGTTTAAATGCAGTAGATTTTTCGTTTATTCTTAGGGTTGATTATTGTGTGTGTTTCATTCTGTTTTGTAGTTAATTTTGTTTCATTTTGTTCAATCCTGGGTTGGTAGTTTTAGATTTTAGTTTAATTGTTGTTTCCAAATCTGTTTTGAACACTGTTTGATTTTGGTTTGATTGAATTAATATTTCTGTTAGTTTAATTAGTCTAGTTTTAATTGTTCTTTAATTCAGTGTTTATTTCAAAGTAATTAGGCTTAGGTGATTGGATATAGCTGAATAACTTAGTCTTTAATTAACTATAATTGGATTTTAACTAGGACAAAAGGGGTTGGGGTTGGTTAGTAATTTCATAGGTATTCAGGGGTAGTTTGGGCACTTAAAATGGGTTAGTTTGTTAAGACTCAGTAATTTCAGAATAAAAGTGAGGGTAGTATAGGTATTCCATAGGTAGAAAACAAAGCTAGAACACCCTAGGTCCTTCTAGAAGAGGGTCTTAGTGTAAGTTTCAATATTCTTAGGGCAGTGACTTGAGAAACAAGTCAGAACTTTAGGATTAGTAAGTAATTTCTGAAAATAAAAAAGGGGGGGAAATGAGTGAAAACTTCTAGAACCTTCATGCCCTTCTTCCTACCTATAAAAGGCATGCCTAGTGCCTTCATTAACAAGTTTACCTCCCTGAAAATTCCCCAAACTCTCCAGCTTCTACTTCCTCTCTCAAAATCCTCTTCTTCAAATCTGAGTCTCAAATTTGAATTTCAAAATCAAAAGAAGTTCAAATCTGAACTCCTATAGTTCTAGAAACCTTCATTTAGATCTTAAATTCTGCAGAAAAAACCAAAAAAACAACAGAAAACTTTCAAAAAATCCTCAAAATACTGTTCCATTAAAAACCTTAGGTTAATTTCGATTTTTAGTTGTTGATTTACATCTTGTAGCTCAATATTTGGTATATTTGGTGGCTGAAATGATCCGAGTATTCCTGGTTCAATTTAAACTAAATTTGGGTGAAAATTAGTGTGATTTTGGTCATTTTATGGCTGTTACTCTTCTATCATTCCTCCCTGGGTATTGTGGCTTGATTTGGGTTGAAAATTGGCCTTGTGTAAGCTGTGTTATTGCTGATCTCGCTGCTGTGATTTGCTGAACTATTGCTGATCTTATTTCCTTCGTATTTCACTCTAAATTCCAGGTACACATTTGAATCTCCTTGCTATAACTCAGAGCTTGAAAGTGGAATAAAAATGCTCAACTATTTGCTCTTGAACCATGATTGTCTGGGCTGTGATGTGTTAGTATATCAATAGGTGTTAATTAATTCACAATTATGTAGTTTGTATTAACACAACACAATAGGTCATGGGTTGTATAATCATGGACTGTTATTATAGGACCGTTTGTGTATAATTTGGACTGTTGTTTGTATTAACTTTCACTGTTGAGCATTAGCATAAATACAGAAATTGAAGTCAGGTCTTCGTTTGTGGTTAGTAATTGAGCATTAGAAATGATGATTTAGAGTTGGAGAGCATGTCCAAGTAGTTTACCATATTCCTACTATTTTCATAATGAATCCCATCTACTGTTTGTAATTAAATAGGACTGGATATATAGGAGTGTTAGGATTGGATATACGGACTGGATATATATAAATGGGACTGGACTCGAACTTGAATAGTCATAATTTGAACTCCAGGTGCTTGTTCAATAGTATTAGCTTCAACATGTTCAACAAATTTTAGCATGATCAGAATGAAATTAGTTATGATTTCAGCATTAAAGTTTCAGCATGTTCAGCATGTTCAAATTTCCAGGAATTAGTTATGACTTCAGCATCAAATTTTCATTTCAACTCTATAAAGTTAAGAGCATGTGAATCAAACCCAAACAACTATCAAATTTGGATTGGATGCGTTTAATTGATAAACAGTTCCTCCTTGTTGGGACATGTGTTAGGCCCAACGTTTAGCCCACTTACCCAATAGACAACCTGGCCTTTGCTTAGAAACATATTGCCATCATTGGGCTGCTGCTGAAGCCCAGTTACTGGACAGCTCCATGTTATAGGACTGGGCCAAATTTTCAAGGCCAAAAATCAAATATCCTTTAAATTTATATTAGGAATATGGGGATTAATTTGCAATATAAATTTAGGTTTTCGAGTTAGGTAGCGGGTTCAAATTAAGAGGGTCCTCCCTTTTGTTTGAATTCAGACTTAAACTCGAGGCCCGAATTTATAAATGCAAATTAATTAGGCCCTTGTAGAGACAAAAGAAATAGAAAATCTTAGTTTGCTTTATGGGGGCCTTTAAATAATAAAAATGAGATGAGCCTCGCCAAACAAAAATGTAAAACTTGTGGGGCCCTCTTTAAATGTTCATATTAAAAATACTTAGAATTCGGGGCATGCCGTTTAGCGAATTTCACGGCCCTCCGCAAAGATAATAACCCGTTAGTCGCTTTAGGCATGCTTTTAATAATTTTACCTTCTTAAATACGGGTGTGCATTTCATGCAACCCAAATCAAAATCCAAAAACGTTGAATAAGAATGTGTCGAGGATCCGGGTGCATTTCATGTGACGTGATCCAAAACATATTTTTAAATGACGTTCACTTTCTTAAAAATTAATCAAAAGTGGTAAATAATCTTTAAAACTGCACTATAGGATAACATGTATAAAAATCAGATTTTAGCCATTTATAATAATTTAAGCGACCCTTCTAGAACCACAGGATCCAGGGGTGCCTAACACCTTCCCTCGGGTCAACAGAATTCCTTATTCAGAATTTCTGGTTCGCAGACTCCAATTGGGAAGTCGACAATTTTCCTCGATTTGGGATTTAAGTTAAACTGGTGACTTGGGACACCAAAAGCCAATCCTATCTCAAGTGGCGACTCTAAAACTAAATAAATAATTCCATTTCGAATAATGTCACTTTAAATAGAAAAACTCCCTTATACTTTATCCTTTGGGGTAGGTGTGTAAAAAAGGAGGTGTGACAGCTCTGGCGACTCTGCTGGGGAAACGAACCCAGAATTTCGATTCAGGGTTCAAAGAATTCGAGCTTAATACAATTGTTATATTTGGCCTTATCTGATTTTTCTACATGTTCCATGCTATATGTGCTAAATGTTTTACCGCTTTTATGTTGGATGAAATTGTATATATAAACTGTTGCGAATCCCTTCCTCTCTCTGAATCTTCTACATCATGGAGAAGGGTGCACTTCGTGTAGCTTCTCTTCTATTTAGAGTCTTTCCCAATTTAGAACGAGGTTGGATAAGTTGCTAAGCCGACGGAGCTTCTGTATCCCCGGTACGCTGCCTCCCCCCGGCTCGAGTTGTCCGCTCGGGTAAGCCAGGTCTAGACCAATAAACCTAGGGCTTAAACCTAGAAGAATAAAACCTCATGCCGGATCCCTATTAGGACGTTTGTTTGCATCATGTGCATTTGGCTTAGGGGACTCAACATAGGGGTTGGGTCCGTCTAGGACAGGTGACCTGAAATGAATTGACCATCCTGATGCATCTTACGTGCTACTTGCGCATTTATTTGCTCGGCTCTGCATGTTGACCGGCTTGTATATAATGAGAGAAAATTGAGAAAAATAGCAGTATTAGGACCAAGTGAAGGTAACCATGTGTTTTGAAAAACCAATGCCTAGATAGTACCGAAATACTGCCGGATATTTGAAAAAAAAAAGAGAAAATATTTAGAAAAATAGAAAGAAAATTGTTGTTAAAAATAGTTTTGATATTGGCAAATCTACCGTAATCTTAAGAAAAAGAGAAAAAGAGAAATACGAGGGAAATAAATAAAAGGAAAAGCAAGAGAGAAAAAGAAACACAAAGGAAGAAAATAAGGTATTGAGTGAAAATCCATGGCAAAAGAAAAGAGAAAATAGAAAATGAAAAAGGAAAAACAAAAGAAGAAATGAGAGAAAAACAAAAAGAAAGAAAAGCAAAGGGAACAAGAGAAAGGCCGGGATGACGCATGCAACCGTAGCAAATATGTAGATATTCATGTAACTGTATAGGTGCATCACACTCCAATGTGCGGTAACCTATCTGTTATTTGTTTCAAACTAACCGTTGTTGTTGTCATTATAGTCCAGCTTAGCTTTTAGAAATGGTGGTTGGTTGTGGTACGCTGGCATCAGATCAATACTTCACCAGATCAAGAGGCATCATAGAAATGTCTACAGATATGACTCTGCCTACAATTCCCATATCCGAAGACAGCCCCATCTCGAGGGTCCCGGCCTCTGAATCCCTTACAGCTAAAGAAAATCGGGTATTGCGCCTGCGACTCATGGAAATGTGGGATTCTTGGAACAATGGAAAGGAACCCCCAAGCGCCATCCCCGGATTCCCAGAGCTATTTCCTAGATCTGGAGGTGCTACTACTGTCCCCATCAGCCATCCAAACACCCTGTTGGGGCATCCTACTATAACTGCTCCCTTCTAGGAACACCTTCTAAGGTTCGCCCCCAGGTGATCCCATCAGGAACTGCTCCAAACATCTTCATGGCTCCGCCATGCTCCGCAACAACACAACCATCACTACCGAAGCATGCTTTTGATCCCTCAATTTTCACATTCCAAAATCCCGTCTTTCAGGACGACCCTCCTCATTATCCTCAATACACCTACTCTCAGCCACCACCATACGAGCTTACACCGGGGTAGGACAAAACCACCAAAGCCCCAGAGCAGGATGAGATGGCAAAGAGAATGAGAAGCCTCGAACAGAGCTTAAAAAATATGCAAGGCTTGAGCGGGCAAAAGAGTGTCTCCTATACAGACCTGTGTATGTTCCCGTATGTACACTTGCCCTCATGGTTCAAAACACCAAAATTTGAAAAGTATGACGGGCACAGTGACCCCATTGCTCATTTGAAGAAGTATTGCAATCAGTTACGTGGAGCCGGTAGCAAATAAGAATTTTTGATGGCATATTTCGGGGAGAGCTTAATCGGCATTGCCTCAGAGTCGTATATGGATCAAGACATCTCGGTTGGCATATTTGGGATGATCTTGCAAGAGACTTTGTTCGACAATTTCAGTACAATATAGACATTGCACCAGACAGGAACTCCTTGGCGAATCTAAAGAAGAAACCCTTAGAAAGTTTTCGAGAATATGCAATTAAGTGGCGCGAACAGGCGTCTAGAGTGAAGCCTCCAATGGATGAGGTAGAGATGGTCACTATTTTCCTTTAAGCCCAGGAAGCAGACTACTTTCAGAATATGATGTCAGCCATGGGCAAACCTTTCACAAACGTGATTAAAATTGGGGAAATGGTCGAAAATGGTCTGAAAACGGGCAGAATCTTGAGCCAGTCGGCCATAAGAGCAACCTCCCAAGATATCCAAGGCGGGTCTGGAGGAAAGGCCAAAGGCAAAAAGAAAGAAGAAACAGTTATGGCAGCATCAGGAGGAAGAAGATGTCGGGCTCCAAAATCGGTGTTCTCTGAAAGAACCCCTCAACACTACTATCCTCACACTGATATGGCGTATGCTCCCCCACCTTATGCGGTTATGAATGCTCAACCTTTCGGCCGACCGCAACCACAAGCTAACCGAAACCAACCTCCATTCCAAAGAAACCAGCCTCCTTACCAAAACCAATATAATCCCCGACCACCACAAAATAACTTTCGCCCTCGGGAACCACCCAGACGACCAAATTTTACACCGATTGGTGAACCCTACTCCAGTTTGTTCCCGAAGCTCGTCCAGATGAATCTACTGCAACCTATTCCCCCAAAACAGGCAAAACCCGGAATCTCCATCCTATCAACGGGGCGTCCGCTGTGCTTATCATTCATAAGCTGAGGGGCATAGTACTGACAACTGCTGGACATTGAAGAAAGATGTGGAAGATTTGATTGAGCAAGGAAAAATAGTGTTGAGGGATGAAGAAGCCCCGAATGTGACCAATAATCCGTTGCCCGCTCACAACAACGGGCTGGTAATTGGGATAATTTGTGAAGACCGGGAATTTGATCCAGCCCTGAAAGCCATAATTGCTATCGCTGATGCGGAAAGGAAACCCAAGGCAGCCCCGAGGCAGGAAAAAGGGGAGAAGAAGAATATAATTGTCAAAACTGAGTCTGAGAAGAAAACTGAAACAAAAGCAGAGTCGGTGCCTCCGAAAAATGGGGTTCTTTATGTTCCGTGAGGTCGCCAAGAGAAACCACTGGTTGTAAGCGCTCCGAAGAAGTTTGAAGTTAAAAAGGGGATACAAATATATGTGCCGAAAGGGGCCTATGTGGTGCGGGGGACAATTAAACCACCTCGGCTGAGTGAGCTAGTGGTTATTGGACGTGTACCATAGAAGCCAATGACCGACCCTTCTGCAGTGCCATGGAACTACCGGCAAACGGTGGTTACATACAAGGGCAAGGATATTTCAGGAGAACTTCCAGGAAAAGTCTTTGTTGAAAAATATTCAAATGTACAGGAGGTGAACAATGCTACACGAAAGCGCTTTCCGTCTAAGAAGACAGTAAGTGCTGAGGAAGCAGAGGCTTTCTTCCACCAAATGAAGATGCCTGATTATGAAACAGTCGAGCAATTGAGGAAATATCCTGAACAAGTGTCCCTACTATCATTAGTGACGAAATCCTCAGAACACCAGAAGATCCTTATGAAAACCTTGAATGAGGCGTATGTGCCAATTGAAACTTCAGTCGAACAACTTGAAAAGATGGCGGAAAGGTTCTTCTCCGTCAATCAACTCTCCTTCAGTTAAAATGACTTGCCTCCCGAAGGCGCAGTACACAACAAAGCCTTACATCTGACTGTCAAGTGTGAAGGTTACTATGTCAAGCGAGTCATGGTGAATGGAGGTTCGGGTGTTGACATCTGCCCACTCTCCACACTGCAACAAATGGAAATCGGGACGGGAATGATTCATCCTAATAATGTTTGTGTGAGAGCTTTTGATGGCGTTAAAAGGGATACTTTCGGTGAAATTGATTTGATATTAACTATAGGCCCGGTGGATTTTAAGGTAAACTTCCAGGTGTTGTACATGGATACATCTTAAAATTTCCTTCTGGGAAGGCCCTGGATCCATGCTGCAGGAGCTGTGCCCTCCACCCTCCGCCAGATAGTGAAATTTGAGTATGAAGATTAGGAGATCGTGGTCCACGGAGAGGATGAATAGTCCATTTATCGTGACCCATCTATCCCATGCTTGGAGGCGAGGGAAGGAAGTGAGCATATAGTTTATCAAGACTTTGAAATTGTGGTGGTTGACCACTACGAGGAGGGAAATCCGTGCCCCCAGCCTTTCCTATCTAATACTTCAATCATGGTGGCTAAAGAAATGATTAGACACGGTTTTAAACCAGGCAAAGGGTTGGGAAAAGCTTAACAAGGAATATCCGAGCAGGTAACTTTACCTGCAGCAGAAACATTTTTCGGGATAGGCTTCCACCCTACCCCAGATGATGGGAAATGGGTCGAGGAAAGAAAGAAAGAAGGATGGGTTCTGCCACAACCATTGCCACATCCCTATGATACTTTTGTCAAGCCTAAGTATGGCGAAGAAGAAGACGATGAGGTGTTCACGGCTGAGGAAATTGAAGATATATGTGGAGCTATAAGACAAATGCTTTATGAAACTAACATGGTTCATCCAGGGGAAGGGACTAGCACCGCTGAGGTTCTCTACATGGGACCAGATGCTAAACTCCAAAACTGGAAGGCTACGCCATTCCCGATCAAGCAGGAGTCCCGCTAGATTAGCCCTATCACTTTTTCTGCATCGCGAGTTATTTCAGGGTGTAACTCGGATGTTTCTTTTACTTTCTTGTCTTTTAAATTCCTGAATGTAAACCCTGTTATTTTTCCAAATTTCAAGAAATGAAATCAATATTTCATTGTCCATTTCTCTCTCTATTCTTTCTGATTTTTGTTATCTTTCCCTTTTTTATTTTTTCTTTTTCAGTTATAATAATACGGCTTTAAATAACATGACACGCTCGCGGACTTCACACCCAGACTCAAACAAGCTGTCTAACTGTGAAATAATGAATCAAGAACCGGAATATGATGAAGAAGAGGCTTTTAGGGAAATAAACTAAGAATTGGAACAATTTGAGAACAAACCTAAGACAAATTTGAATGACACTGAACCGGTTAATTTGGGAACAGCCGAAGAAATAAGGGAAACCAAAATAAGCATTCACATAGATGGGAAAACTCGAGATGCAATAATTCAACTCCTGTTTGAGTTTAAAGATGTGTTTGCTTGGTCGTATGACGACATGCCAGGACTGAGTGTGGATCTAGTGGTGCATAAATTGCCAATCTATCCTAATTGTCCTCCAGTGCAACAAAAGCAAATAAAGTTTAAAACTAATATCAGTGATAAGATCAAAGAAGAAATCACAAAACAGCTGAAAGTGGGGGTAATCCGAGTGGTCTGATATACCGCATGGTTGGCCAATGTGGTTCCGGTGCCAAAGAAGGACAGGAAAACCCGGGTATGTGTGGACTACCGAGATTTGAATAGGGCAAGTCCCAAAGATAATTTCCCTTTGCCTAACATCCACATCCTTGTTAATAACTGCGCCAAACATGAAATACAGCCCTTCGTAGGTTGTTACGCAGGATATCATCAGGTGTTGATGGATGAAGAAGATGCCGAGAAGACAGCCTTCACTACACCCTGGGGTACATACTGTAATCGGGTCATGCCATTTGGGCTGAAGAATGTCGGTGCAACTTATATGAGAGCTATGACTTCCATTTTCCATGACATGATGCATCAAGAGAGAGGTATGTGGATGACGTAATCAAGTCCCGAACTCAAAGTGACCACGTTCGAGATTTGAGAAAGTTCTTTGAACGGCTGCGCAAGTATGATTTGAAGCTGAATCCGGCTAAATGCGCCTTTGGAGTCCCATCAGGCAAGCTCCTGGGTTTCATAGTCAGTAGGAGAGGTATCGATTTAGATCCAACAAAGATAAAGGCTATTCGATATTTACCTCCTCCGAAAATTAAGAAAGACGTGATGAGTTTATTGGGCAGGTTAAACTATATCAGTCAGTTCATTGCTCAGCTGACTACCACATGTGAGCCCATATTCAAACTATTGAAGAAAGATGCAGTAATCAAATGGACATCTGACCGTCAAGAAGCTTTCGACAAAATCAAGGAATATCTATCAAATCCTCCAGTGTTGGTCCCACCGGAGTCCGGGCGACCTCTCTTCTTGTATCTGACGGTTTTGGAAAATTCTTTTGGCTGTGTCCTCGGGCAACATGATATAACCGGCAAGAAAGAGCAGGCGATTTACTATCTGAGTAAGAAGTTCACCAGCTACGAGGCAAAATATACTTTGTTGGAGAGAACATGTTGTGCTCTGACGTGGGTCGCTCAAAAGTTGAGACACTATCTTCAAGCCCACACTACCTATCTCATAACCAGGTTGGATCCTTTGAAGTACATATTCCAGAAACCGATGCCCATTGGGAGACTGGCAAAATGGCAAATCTTGCTCACTGAATTTGACATAGTCTACGTCACTCGCAGGACAATGAAGGCCCAAGCGTTGGCAGATCATTTGGCTGAAAACCTGGTTGATGAGGAATACCAACCATTGAGCACATACTTCCCAGATGAAGAGGTAAATTCAGTAGTAGCCATCTCCGAGGACACTCGTGCTTGGAAAATGTTCTTTGACGGAGCAGTAAATGCAAGAGGTGTGGGCATTGGGGCAATCTTAATATCACCCAATGGTCAGCACTACCCAGCTACAGCTAGGCTCCGATTCTTCTGCACAAACAATATAGCTGAGTATGAAGCCTGCATCATGGGCATAAATATGGCAATTGACCAAGATGTTGAAGATTTATTAATCATGGGAGATTCTGACTTGATTATCCGGCAAGCCCAGGGAGAGTGGGAGACTCGAGATGTTAAACTCATTCCCTGTCGGCAACATGTGTAAGATCTCACTAAGCGTTTCAAGTCGATAGAGTTCAGGTATATTCCTCGGTGTCACAATGAACTAGCCGATGCACTCGCCACTCTAGCCTCAATGTTTCCTTACCCAAGCAATGCCCATATTGACCCTCTAGAGATTCAAATGAAAGAAAATCACGGGTATTGTAATGCAATCGAGGTGGAACCCAGCATTTAGCCCAGGTATCATGATATCAAAAGATTTTTGAAGACACAAGAATACCCTGAGCAAGCCATTGGAGATCAAAAGAGAACCATTAGACTGCATGTGAGTGGCTTCTTCTTAAGCGGTGATGTCTTGTACAAAAGGACCCCGGACCTCAATTTGCTAAGATGTGATGATACCGAGAAAGCTGGAACAATTATGCATGAAGTATATGCGGGAATATGCGGACCTCATATGAATGGTTATGTGTTGGCAAAGAAAATTTTGCGAGCTGGGTATTACTGGATAACCATGGAAAAGGACTATTTCAGCTTTATTCGGAAATGTCATCAATGCCAGGTGCACGGTGATTTGATTCATGCACCTCCAAGAGAGCTTCATTCGATGTCAGCACCTTGGCCATTTGTTGCCTGGGGTATGCATGTCATTGGGCCGATTGAGCCGAAAGCTTCGAACGGGTATAGATTCATATTGGTTGCAATCGACTACTTCACAAAATGGGTTGAGGCCATCACTCTTAAGTCAGTTACCAAGAAGGCTATGGTAGACTTCGTGCATTCCAATCCCATTTGCCGCTTTGGCATTCCTGCAACTATCATTACCAACAATGCTGCAAACTTGAACAGTCGTCTGATGGGAGAGGTATATGAACAATTCAAGATAACACATAGAAACTCTACTCCTTATCGGCCAAAAGCTAATGGTGTCGTCGAAGCAGCAAATAAGAACATCAAGAAGATTTTGAGAAAGATGATTCAAAGCTCCAGGCAATGGCATGAAAAGCTGCCTTTTGCATTACTCGGGTATCGTACCACAGTACGTACATCAATTAGAGCGACCTCGTACTTGGTTGTTTATGGAACTGAAGCTGTCATACCTGCAGAAGTAGAAATCCCTTCGCTTCGCATAATTGTTGAAGCGGAAGTTGAGGACAGTGAGTGGGTTAAGACCCGGCTAGAGCAGTTGTCATTAATTGATGAAAAATGGATGGCTGCAGTGTGTCACGGGCATTTGTACCAACAAAGAATGGCCTGCGCCTATAACAAGAAAGTTCATCCCAGGAATTTTGAAGTGGGACAGCTCGTGCTCAGGCGCATTCTCCCTCATCACCAGGAAGCAAAAGGGAAGTTCGCTCCTAATTGGAAAGGTCCATACATAATCCGGAAGATATTGCCAAGAGGAGCACTATATCTAGGAGACATTGAAGGAAATGACCCTGAAACAGCAGTCAATGTAGATGCAGTCAAAAGGTACTATGTCTAGGTCTCCTGGTTTGATGGCTTTGTGTAATTGAGATGACGAAGGCTTTCCTTCCCGCTATCCCAAACACTATCAATCCTTCATAAACCCTTTGAGCCGGTTCCGCTTCTTTGGCTACCCTCTTTAGAACCCAAAAGTACAAAAAAAATAAGAAAAGAAAAAGAAAAATAAAAGAAAAGAAAAGAAAAACAAAACAAAACAAAAACACAACAAAACAAAATTATTCCCCTGAACTACGTTTGACTTGATTCCGAA
Source organism: Nicotiana glauca (assembly GCA_026770625.1). Classification (NCBI taxonomy): domain Eukaryota; kingdom Viridiplantae; phylum Streptophyta; class Magnoliopsida; order Solanales; family Solanaceae; genus Nicotiana; species Nicotiana glauca. The sequence goes on along the minus strand of MU680407.1, from coordinate 68,181 downwards.
AGAATACGTAGGCAGCCTCTCCCTGAGGTTCAGTCACACCAAAACAAAAATCCCAATTTCCCCAAAACCAGAAACTGGGGTAGATGATATGACGGTTCGGCTATGAATCCGCCGAAATGGTTCCAAAGTTGTAGTTCCGCCCAAAATCCTTTTTACCCCAAAAACCTTGTCCAAGTCCTTCCGATCAATTGGCAAAGGCAGGGAAGTGGAAAACGTCATTGTTGGAATCCGATGCAATTTAAATTGAGAGAAATAAAATGAGAGAGTCTTATCGGTGAAAATCTTCTGGCACCATAAGGCGATGGCGAGTAGAGAAACAGAAAATGAGAGAGTCCGCTTAGTGAAAACTCGCAAAGAGCACTATCGGGCGACAGTGAGAAGATAAATGAGAGAGTTCGATTGGCGAAAACCCGCAAAGGGTGCTGTCGGCCGAAAAGAAGACATCTCACTACTAAAAGATTCCTGGTAAGGTTCCCTAGTTTTGAAATGTGGATCACTGGGTTCACGAGAAGCTGGAAAGTTTGTGTGGGTCGGGCGTCCAGTCCAAGAAGCATGTCATGTTCATTTGGAGCCAGCATGCACCCCCAGATAAGTCATTCTCTCTCCCGGAAAGGACGGTTCTCTTTAAATTCATATGATTGCCTTTTGTATACTCCTTCCTTGAATCCCTTTCGGTTTAACTCTAATTCTGGAATTATTACAAAGAAAAGGTGGCAGGACTAGTTTCACAGAGCTCCGCCTGGCAAAAGCCGGAGAAAATACCCATCCTCAGCGGGTGCATCAATCCAATCCCGATTGACCATGGTGGGTAATGCTTTCAAAGTAAAGACGTTTGAAAGGAAAGAAAGTCAAGGGCAAAGGTCCTAAGGGCAGAATAAGGTGAAAAGGCCGGAGCCCACACGGGCGAGTCATCATGAAATCCTAAAAGTTGAATCCTTTCGGTTTGAAAAAGAGATTCACCCTCAAAACCAGCAAGCGGGAAAAGTTCTCAATGGAAATGCAGCCGGGATTAGGCAATCGGGATGATCAAGGCCACAAAACCAACCACCGTTTCAAACTAATGGATTGTTCTTTGTTGAAAATAGGTCTAATTCAAAGCAACCGTGCAAGAAGTAGGTGCAACCCAAAAGGAAATGAAATGTGCAAGCATTGAAACAACTTTGCAACAGGGAATCGACCAAAACGGAAGTTTCTTCCCAAATTCTTTCATGCATTTTGCTAAATAAAAAGGAAAACATAAAAAGACGAAGAAAAGAAGGAAAAAGAAGAAAAGAAATGAAAATGAAAATCCCAAAAGAAAAAAAACAAATCGTGGTAGCATAGGATCCCATTCCTTAAATATCCCGGCAAAAAACCGAGGATCTCCCTGGCATAACCTAGGGAGCTTTTTTCTTTCCATCCCGGCATAACCCATGGATCCCCTGCATAACCCAAGGGGCTTTTTTTTTCCAAATCCCGGCAAAAAATCGAGGATCTCCCTGGCATAACCCAGGGAGCTTTTTTCTTTTCATCCCGGCATAACCCGTGGATCCCCCTGGCATAACCCAAGGGGATTTTTCTTTCCAAATCCAGGCATAACCCGAGGATCTCCCTGGCATAACCCAGGGAGATTTTTTCTTTCCATCCCAGCATAACTCGTGGATCCCCCTGGCATAACCCAAGGGGCTTTTTCTTTCCAAATACCGGCATAACCCGTGGATCCCCCTAGCATAACCCAAGGGGATTTTTCTTTCCAAATCCCGGCATAACCCAAGGATCTCCCTGGCATAACCTAGGGAGCTTTTTTCTTTCCATCCCGGCATAACCCGTGGATCCCCCAGCATAACCCAAGGGCCTTTTTCTTTCCATCCCGGCGTAACCCCTGGATCTCCCTGGCATAACCCAAGGAGCCTTTTTCTTTTCGTCACGGCATAACCCGAGACTTCTTTTTCCGGTATAACCTGGTCATTTTCCAGCATAACCTGGATTCACTCACAAGGATACACAATCCTGATTTAATCTCTTAGATATGTGTCACAACTAACTCACGAAATTTTTCTAGTGAAAACTCGGGCAGAAAATTTCGTTCGTTTGTGTGTTTTGGTATCTTAAGAAGGTTGACCTCAAGACATAGGGTGCGAGATGACCGATGGAATGAGTCTGAATCCAGAATAAAGGAAGGAAGAAAAGAACAAAAAGAAATGGACTCAAATGTGAAGCAAACAAGGATGCGGATTGCTCGAAATCTGATAGAAGTCACAAGCTTCGTCGATCCTATTTTGACCCAATGCTGCGGAAAGAAGTAAACACCTACTGCTTGCGATCATCAAGATTCAGATCGGAGTCCACAACAAAATCATCTAAGACTCAAGATCAAGTTTCAAGAGAATTATAGATAGGAATCTTGTAATTCACAGTTGATAGGCATAGCTAGCTTAGCTTTGATTTTCCTTTTGGTGTAATAAGGAGGTCAGCAAGTAGTAGCAGCAGCAACAGCAGTGAAAATCACAGCTCTTGGTAGTCCCAGCTACCAGACTTTCCAGAACTACACTGACCTGATTCCTTTATAGCCAATGATATGTAGGCGACCTTTGAAGCAGGATTCGGTCAGACGGTTTTCAGAATGCTTCTCTGGAGTGCCGAGCAGGCAAAAATCCTTCATGGTGCTCATTTATCTTTGCCGAAAACCCTTCGTGTCTTCGAGCAAAGAGGGGCAGCTGTGAGCACGTGATTTTTGCCACGCTTAAATTACTCCTATAAAATTCCTTAGAATTAGGATTTTTCTTTTATTATTTGAATTTTAGGAATTAATTGCATGATTTTGTGCTTGTTTGCATCTTGTGTGCATTTTTAGTTGGTATAATTCATAAAAAATACAAAAAATATAGTACCTTCGCATTTAGGACTTAATTTTATATTTTATTGGTCAATTTAATATCAAAAATAAGAAGAAATAACAAAACTAGTTACATTGCATTTTTACTTAGTAGTTAATTTTAGAAAATTAATTAGTCAACTCAGATCTTTGTTATTTTCATGTAATAAAAATTAAAAATAAATAAACAAATAAATAATAAATAAAAGAAGATAAAAGAAAAAGAATTAAAAGGAAGCCTGTCATTGGGCCAATGTTTAAATAATAACACTAGCCCAAAATCCAACCCCTAGACCGGACTCAACCCAGGCCCAATCCCACAAAATACCCGGTCCAGCCCCCCCCCCCTTTAGTAAAACGACGCCGTTTTGGCGTCAAGCAATCCAGGTCGTCTATCATCCCAAATCTAATGGCCCTTAATTAATATCAATATTACATAAAACTCTCCTAAATATCAAAAAAACCCTAAAACATTTCCCTTCTTCCTCGTACCATGTTCTCCGCTGCCCCTCTACCGTCGCCGCCGGCCGGAAATCGTCTCCGCCGGCGGCCAACCTCCAAATGCCCTAAAATTTACACCATTAAATCCCCTTCCTCTCCTATTTCCAACTCCCATAATATTTTCTCTCAATTCCCTTCCCAACTCCTCGAATCTTCGAAGTTATTGTCACCATCTCCGTCGTGTCCGGCGGCGATGCTCCGTTCACCACTAAAATGACACCATAGAGTCTCCTCACCTCCCTCTCTTCAAATCCCTAAACTGTTTCCCTCAAATCCCCGCCGAAGTCTTTGAATCTTGAATTGAAGATTTCGCTCAAATCCCTAATTCACCCAAACTCGTCCAAATTGACACCATATGATCCATTCACTTTCCTGTACCTATCCCCTAAACTAGAATCTTTCAAACCCAAGCGAAACTCAAAAATTTTTAGATATAGGGTTAGCCTCGAAACTGTTATGGGAATTTGTCATTGCTCAGATGATTTTGCTAATGTCATATGCTTGATTTTTAACAAGATAAGCATATAACATTAACAAAAATCAATTTCGAGGGTTGATTGAAGAGAAGGTTGTATCAGTGAGTCCTTTTCCTTTTCCTTCTTTGTTTAAATTTTTTATTTCTGTGTTTGATTTTATTTTGATTTTTGGTTTCAATATTTGCTTTCTGTAGTTGTTTATTTTTTAGTTTAATTTTGCTCTTTCTCCTGTTTAATCCTGTCTTTGGTATTAGTTTAATTTTGGTTTATTCCTTAATTCTCTAGTCGATCATGTTGAGTCTTGTTATAATCTCTTATGATTGATAGTTAGTGTAATTCAATTTAATTAGGTATTTTCCTTTTCCTGTTTTAATCTTGATTTTTATTTCTGATTCAGATTATGTTGTGGCAATTTTGATAATTAGTTTAGTATTTGATTTAAATGCAGTAGCTTTTTCGTTTATTCTTAGGGTTGATTGTTGTATGTGTTTTATTCTATTTTGTAGTTAATTTTGTTTTATTTTGTTCAATCCTGGGTTGGTAGTTTTAGATTTTAGTTTAATTGTTGTTTCCAAATCTGTTTTGGACACTGTTTGATTTTGGTTTGATTGAATTAATATTTCTGTTAGTTTAATTAGTTTAGTTTTAATTGTTCTTTAATTCAGTATTTATTTTCAAAGTAATTAGGCTTAGGTGATTGGATATAGCTGAATAACTTAGTCTTTAATTAACTATAGTTGGATTTTAACTATGACAAAAGGGGTTGGGGTTGGTTAGTAATTTCAGAGGTATTCAGAGGTAGTTTGGGCACTTAAAATGGGTTAGTTTTTTAAGACTAAGTAACTTCAGAATAAAAGTGAGGGTAGTATAGGTATTCCATAGGTAGAAAACAAAGCTAGAACACCCTAGGTCCTTCTAGAAGAGGGTCTTAGTGTAAGTTTCAGTATTCTTAGGGCAGTGACTTGAGAAACAAGTCAGAACTTTAGGATTAGTAAGTAATTTCTGAAAATAAAAAGGGGGGGAAATGAGTGAAAACTTCTAGAACCTTCCTGCCCTTCTTCCTGCCTATAAAAGGCATGCCTAATGCCTTCATTAACAAGTTTACCTCACTGAAAATTCCCCAAACTCTCCAGCTTCTAATTTCCCTCTCAAAATCCTCTTCTTCAAATCTGAGTCTCAAATTTGAATTTCAAAATCAAAAGAAGTTCAAATCTGAACTCCTATAGTTCTAGAAACCTTCATTTAGATCTTAAATTCTGCAGAAAAAAACAAAAAACAACAGAAAACTTTCAAAAAATCCTCAAAATACTGTTCCATTGAAAGCCTTAGGTTAATTTCGATTTTTAGTTGTTGATTTACATCTTCTAGCTCAATATTTGGTATATTTGGTAGCTGAAATGATCTGAGTATTCCTGGTTCAATTTAAACTAAATTTGGGTGAAAACTAGTGTGATTTTGGTCATTTTATTGTTGTTACTCTTCTATCATTCCTCCCTGAGTATTGTGGCTTGATTTGGGTTGAAAATTGTCCTTGTGTGAGCTGTGTTATTGCTGATCTCGTTGCTGTGATTTGCTGAACTATTGCTGATCTTATTTCCTTCTTATTTCACTCTAAATTCCAGGTACACATTTGAATCTCCTTGCTATAACTCAGAGCTTGAAAGTGGAATAAAAATGCTCAACTATTTACTCTTGAACCATGATTGTCTTGGCCGTGATGTGTTAGTATATCAATAAGTGTTAATTAATTCACAATTATCTAGTTTGTATTAACACAACACAATAGGTCATGGGTTGTATAATCATGGACTGTTATTATAGGACCGTTTGTGTATAATTTGGACTGGTGTTTGTATTAACTTTCACTGTTGAGCACTAGCGTAAATACAGAAATTGAAGTCAGGTCTTCGTTTGTGGTTAGTAATTGAGCATTAGAAATGATGATTTAGAGTTGGAGAGCATGTCCAAGTAGTTTACCATATTCCTACTGTTTTCATAATGAATCTCATCTACTGTTTGTAATTAAATAGGACTGGATATATAGGAGTGTTAGGATTAGTTATACGGACTGGATATATATAAATGGGACTGGACTCGAACTTAAATAGTCATAGTTTGAACTCCAGGTGCTTGTTCAATAGTATTGGCTTCAACATGTTCAACAAATTTTATTATGATCAGCATGAAATTAGTTATGATTTCAGCATTAAAGTTTCAGCATGTTCAAATTTCCAGGAATTAGTTATGACTTCAGCATCAAATTTTCATTTCAACTCTATAAAGTTAAGAGCATGTGAATCAAACCCAAACAACTATCAAATTTGGATTGGATGCGTTTAATTGATAAACAGTTCCTCCTTGCTGGGCCATGTGTTAGGACCAACGTTTAGCCCACTTACCCAATAGACAACATGGCCTTTGCTTAGAAACATATTGCCATCATTGGGCTGCTGCTAAAGCCCAGTTACTGGACAGCTCCATGTTACAGGACTGGGCCAAATTTTCAAGGCCAAAAGTCAAATATCCTTTAAAATTATATTAGGAATATGGGGATTAATTTACAATATAAATTTAGGTTTTCGAGTCAGGTAGCGGGTTCAAATTAAGAGGGTCCTCCCTTTTATTTGAATTCGGACTTGAACTCGAGGCCCGAATTTATAAATGCAAATTAATTAGGCCCTTGTAGAGACAAAAGAAATAGAAAATCTTAGTTTGCTTTAGGGTGGCCTTTAAATAATAAAAATGAGATGAGCCTCGCCAAACAAAAATACAAAACTTGCGGGGCCCTCTTTAAATGTTCCTGTTAAAAATACTTAGAATTCGGGGCATGCCGCTTAGCGAATTTTACGGCCCTCCGCGAAGATAATAACCCGTTAGTCGCTTTAGGCACGCTTTTAATAATTTTACCTTCTTAAATACGCAAATCAAAATCCAAAAACGTTGAATAAGAATGTGTCGAGGATCCGGGTGCATTTCATGTGATGTGATCCAAAACACGTTTTTAAACGACGTTCACTTTCTTAAAAGTTAACCAAAAGTGATAAATAATCTTTAAAACTGCACTATAGGATAACATGTATAAAAATCATGTTTTAGCCATTTATAATAATTTAAGCGACCGTGCTAGAATCTCGGGATCCGAGGGTACCTAACACCTTCCCTCGGGTCAACAGAATTCCTTATTCAGAATTTCTGGTTCGCAGACTCCAATTGGGAAGTCGACAATTTTCCTCGATTTGGGATTTAAGTTAAACCGGTAACTTGGGACACCAAAAGCCAATCCTATCTCAAGTGGCGACTCTAAAATTAAATAAATAATTCTATTTCGAATAATGTCACTTTAAATAGAAAAACTCCCTTATACTTTATCCTTCGGGGTAGGTGTGTAAAAAAGAAGGTGTGACACAAATTTATGCTATGCTATCGCGAACAAATCAATGCAATCACACAGAAGGAAAATGTTGCTGTCCAAATTTGTGTTATGCTATCGCGGACAAATCAATGCAATCGCATAGAAGGAAAATGCTATTGTCCAAATTTGTGCTATGCTATCGTGGAAAAATCAATGCAATCGAATAAAAGGAAAATATTACAGTCCAAATTTGCGCTATGCTATCACGGACAAATCAATGCGATCTCATAGAAGGAAATACCAGAAATCAGAACAACAGTTCAAACATAGGGAAAAATGACCCGTAGCCCATCAGAAACACACCCGAGGCTCCTAGGACCCCGTCTAATGACACGAACAAGTCATATAACCTAACATGGACTCGCTCGAGGTTTCGAATCACATAAAACAACTTCAAAACAACAATTCAAACCAAAAATAACTTATGAATTTCCAAATCTTCAAATATCAAATCTCATGCTGAAACCTATCAATTCAACTCGGAATAATGCCAAATTTGGCAGACAAGTCCAAAATGAAATAACGGGGCTGCTCCAACTCGTGAAATCCCATTCAGACCCTGATATCTCAAAAGTCAATTATGGGTCAAACTTCTCCATTTTTCAAACTTTAACTTTTCCAACTTTCGCCGGAATGCCTCAATTTACCCTACGGACCTCCAAACCTGAATTCGGGAGTGCGCCTAAGTTCAAAATCACCATACGAAGTTGCTGAGATCATCCACGACCCATTCCGGGGCCGTTTACCCAAAAGTCCAATTTCGGTCAAATTCTCATCGTTTAAACTTCCAAAGCTAGTTTTCTTCTTCCAATTTAACCCTGAATCATCCGTTAACTGAATTCAACCATGCACGCAAGTCAATACACATATTATGAAGTTTCTCGGGACCTCAAACTGCCAAACCTGGCACAATTGCTCAAAACGACTAGTCGAGTCGTTACATATTTACTGCTGAAATTTTTACAAATGAACTAAGTAACTTCAGCATCTTCTGCTGAAATATATGAAAAGGCTTATCCAGGATAAAAACACCTCAGCTTATTTAGTGCTGAAGTTTTTATAAATGAACTAAATAACTTCATTATCTTCTGCTGAAGTTTTTGAAAAAGCTTAATGACAAAACTAATGAATCCAGGACAAAAAAACTTCAACTTATTTAGTGCAATTACAAACAAAAACTTCAGCTACTATGCTTAAGTTCAGCAATTACAAACAAAAACTTCAGCAAATAGAGAACAAAATTTCAGCTACTATGCTTAAGTTCGGTAATTACAAACAAAAACTTCAACACACTTGGTTCAGCACACTTGCTACTTCAGGCCCGTCTACTAGAATACTGAAGTTTTGCGTGATTGCCTTTGCTATTTCAGCCTCGTATGCTAAAGTTACGCGAAAAAGTGGGTACACTTGTAATTTTTTTTGCAAAGCGGGCACAAGTTAAAATGTGACCCAAAAAGCGGATATAGATGCAAATCCTCCTGTTTATAATGTGTCAAAGTTAGTTATTAGGCCAAAAAGAACATTCATGTGGCATTTAACATTTATTTTTTAAATTGACTATTTTTATTTCTTATTAGTAGTTTCCTTCTTCTTTCTTTTTAAATTTTCTTTTTTTTTCCTTCTCAAATCCTTTGCTAATAAGAGTAAACTACACGAAATTCATAATCGTAAAATAATAGTAAAATCAAAATAAATAATCGAAGAAATAAATCTAGTGGGAAATCACAATTGAATTTTATTGTAACAGTAAACTCGGTTAAAATAACTCTATAATAACAATAATACAAAAAATTTAAAACTAAAAGAAATCAATTATTGAACATTAAAGTGTATGAAAATTTTCTCATATTTGTTGTTTCTTCTTGACTTATCTTAATTTATTAATTTCTTGTTTTCTTTTCCAAGATCTAACAACTGTTTATTTATAATAGAAAATCTAGTTAAGATCCAAAATACAGCAATAAAGTAAAAAAATTTAATCAATAACAATAAACCTAATTGCAAATTAGAACATAATTTACTCAATAATAATGTACCCAATTGTCACGATCCCAATTTGTCTATGTAAGATGTCGTGATGATACCTAGTCTCTAAGACTAGGTAAGTCTAACAAACATGCGGAAGTGAATGAAACAAGAATTAAAAGTCTCCAAACTCAACAACATATATTAAAAGGAAATCTCTATAGCTCAATGTGTATACAATAGCCCAAAACCCAGCATAATATAAGTCACAAGCTCTATGACAATACCAAAAACATTTCTATACAACTATGTCTAGCAAAAAAAAAAGGAAAAATATAAAAGGAGTAGAAGGGGACTCTGAGGCCTCCGGACGTGGGAAGATATACCTTCAAATCTTCAAATGCAAACTCAGCTCACTAGTATCGGGACTGATAGAAAGTACGTGGATATGCACAAAAGTTCTACAGAAGTTCTACAGAAAATAGCATGAGTATATCACATCGGTACCTAGTAAGTTCCCTAACTTCGGTAGAATAGTGACGAGGTTAGGTCAAAGCTCTACTGAAAATAATAAGAAACATGATGATAGATATAACAATACAATGGTAATGACAATGGAAAAGAAAAAAATAAGGAATTTACCAAAAGTTAACTACATAGAATCAAGGTAGATAATACAACATGGAAGGAAACAAGGATTGACAGGTTAAGGAAACAAACAACCAAGACAAATACAACAAATAGAGAAAGATCAACAAGGGCCACTACTGTGGTACCGCCTCGTAGTCCCAAATCACAAAAATAACTCACAATCTTTCCTTGTATCACCGCAGGAACCTTTACATTTAGTTTTGAAAATTATTTTTTTCGAAATAGTATCCCGCGTTATAGCCTACCTTATCACACCGCATGGCTTCTAGTAGTTCACCTACTAGCCATGCGTATCAAGCCCATCTTATCTCATCGCATGCATTTTAACCCCCAGACCTTATACGACCGGATGCGTATCAATATCACATTGTATCACAAATCGCACCTCAAGTTTTCAATATCACAACTTGCCAAAGAAACCAAACAATAACAAAATTTTACAATAAGGAGCCCACAGCTCAACCACAATATGCACAATATTTTAACAATAACAACCAGAAGAATAACTCGATAGAATGATATTTCGCCACTTAAAACTTTGCCTCAATAGGAATCACGACATTTGCAACTCAATACCAATTTCAATGATAAAATATTCAAAGAATATCAATTTCAAATAAAGAATTCAACAGTTAAATAATGAATATAGGATAGAGAAAATAAGAACTTCAACTAGAAACGGGAATTTCCACATTTAGCCTGTATACACTATATACACAGTTGTCACCTTGCGTACATGACCTTCACAAATCACAGTTTTCACAAACAACACCAAATCCTAAGAGGTAATTCTCCCAAACAAGGTTAGGCAAGTCACTTACCTCAAACCACGTTAAATAAATTAACTAGAAGGCCTTTCCCTCGATTATCCAACTCAGAACGGCTCGAATCTAGCCAAAACAATTTCATACTATAAATATAAATATAGGAAACTAATTTAAACAATGAAATTACGATTTTTGCAATGAATTAAAAAGCCAACCCAAAAAGTCAACCCGAACCCGCATCTCAGAACCCGGTAAAAATTATAAAATCCAAACACTCATTTGATATCGAGTCCAACCATACAAGAATTACTCAAATATGATCTCAATTCACCTTTCAAAACTCAAAAACTTAGTCTAAGAAGTTTCTACCTTTTTTTCCATTTCCAACTTTAAAACACTAATTAAATGAAGAAATTATCAATCGATTCATGTAAATTAACCAACACCAAGTTAAGATTCCTTACCCCAATGACCTCTCTGAAAACCCTCAAAAATCGCCTCCCACCGAGCTCCCTAAGTCCAAAAATGAATTATGAATTAAACCCTCAGAATTTCCCCTTTTTTGCCCAGGTAAATCACACCTGTGAACTAACTGCCGCATCTACGGCTCTGCAACTGCGGAATTCCCATCACAGGTACGGCCATGACTTAACGCAGCAACCACCTCTTCGGCGAGAATAAGTTCGCATATGCGCATCCTGCAAATAAGTCACAACTGCTAACCAGCCCGCACCTGTGCTTCATTCCATCGCAGAAGCGACCTCGCTTCTGCGGAGACCATCCTATTTATGCGATCCACAGCTCCCTCTTGCGAGTCCTCACCTACGGTCAGGCCCTCCATAGGTGTAATGACACCAAAAGCTGGAAATCTTCAACAATCCAACAAGTCCAATTTTGTTCTGGATTCGATCTGAATCACACCCGAGTCCCCCGAGACCACGTTCGAATATACCAACTAGTTCCAAATTATAAACGGGCTTACTCGAGGCAAAAAATCACACCAAACAATATAAATTCTACGAATCACAACCCAAATTGAATCCTATGAACTATGAACTTCCAAATTCCGAAACCAATGCCGATTTATACCAAACCAACTTCGATTGACTTCAAATTTTTTACACAAGTCACAATTGACATTACGGACCTATTCCAGTTTTAGAATCGGGATCCAAACTCGATATCAATAAAGTCAACTCCCGATCAAACTTTCAAAAATCTTTTATTTTTCAACTTTCGTCGAATCATGCCGAAATAACCTACGGACTTCCAAATCAACATCCGGACGCGCTCCTAAGACCAAAATCCCCATATAGAGCTATTAAAATCATCAAAATTCTATTTCAGAGTTGTCTTCACACAAGTCAAACTATGGTCAGTTCCTACAACTTAAACCTCAAACTTTGGGACTATATGTTCCATTTCACTTCGGAACTCACCTGAAACCAAAACCAAACACATCGACAAGTTGCGTAACCATGATATAACATAGAGGAAGCAATAAATAGGAGATCATGGCTAAAATACTCAAAATACCGGCGGGTCATTACATCCTCCCCCTCTTAAAACAAATGTTTGTCCTCGAACGAGTATAGACATATACCTGAAGTGGTAAAAAGATGAGGATAATGGCTGCGCATATCATGCTCGGTCTCCCAAGTCACCCCCTTGACTAGTTGACCCCTCCACTGAACCTTCACTGAAGCAATGTTCTTCGACCTCAACTTTTGAACCTGCCTATCCAAAATGGCCATCGGCTCCTCCACATAAGACAAATCCATGTCCAATTGGACTGAGCTAAAATCCAACACATGAGACGGATTACCGTGATACTTCTGGAGCATAGAAACATGGACTACCAGATGAACTGTTCTAGACGTTGCAAGCCTGTTGGCCACCTCTCCAACAGAAAAGATTTGTTGTGTAGGAACAGTTATAGTTTCACGGAAAATGAGCACTTTATGCTAGCACTCACACCAACTCACCAGTTCAAGCAAATTTATGATCCCATCAACCTTATGTTTAAGCAAACCAAAAAGTATCTCTTCAGCCGCAACACAAGCTTTAGCAAAAGGGAACTGTCTCCTCCCTCTCTTTGTGGTTCTGGTGGGAAATTCAGATACTTCCAGGTGAATAGCTTGGCTAACCCAAAAAACATATGTACCAATGAACTCTAGGAGAGCTCCACTTAGAATAACAATCATAAATCGAGCCGAATGATTAGCCACCATATCATAATAATCAAGTTGGTGACCATAGGACATGAAACTCACTTTCATAATAACTGCAACAAGTGTCTCCATTATCTGCTTAGATATTTAGAAAACAGAAATGCATGAAAACGACCAAAAGGCAAGATATGATGAAATGGCTCCTCCCACTTTGACCCACTCTAATGTATCAAGGTAAATGCGTTATCCTGGACAAACTCATTGTTGCATGAGTAAAAGTATAGCAGTTCCAAAAATCAAGCAATAGATACAACCATAATAACAGTAATATTATCTCTAAATATATGAGTGGAATTACTAGAGATCTGCTCATTTTGAGCACCAACATAAGCAAGACTCAAGCATGTTATAGCTCCTCTTCAAATTGAGGAATTCATACCAGTAGAAGTGCAAAAGCAATCTTACTGGCCTTAATATGTCTCAATAGAAGATAAAAGTGTTCAATGCAAGCGTCCCACATGGTTGGAGTCAAACCCAATGCCTCACAGAAACCAGAATTTCGTGTAGTCCCAAGGCATATAGCAAGAAAACTAGTGCTAGGATCAAAAGGAAAGTCACTAGTGCCACATTCAGCATTCATGTTTACATACTCAGCATCATTTGGTACCAAGGCTATAGATCGTTGTCCGAATAAGTAAGAAAAATATTTTACAACCATGACACATTCACAATCTAACTCTGCGTGGGTGATAAGTGATACAAACCCATCATATTATTTTAATTCTTCAAATTCAGTACATAAAAGCGCATTGGAATCAGCCAGATAATCATGTCCTGTATCGAACCAAATGTCCACGCAACTACATGATAAACTAAAATAAGTACAAGCAGCAATATGATTTCTGGCATATTCAATCATCTCATATGCCTCCATGGAAGAGACATGTGTTGCACCAGCCGGAACTACAATTAAGGACACAATACTGGAACTCGAATTGCTTAACTTCAAGGGCTGTAGACTTAATGCTGGGTCCCATACATGAAAAATTACACCCTTTTCAACTAAATTACTTGGAGAAACTAGATTTTCCATGTCATTACCACAACCTTGAGTCAATACAGGAGGCAGGTCCAAGGCACAAACAATAAAGTAGCTAGCATAGTGCCTACCATCAAAGTCAATTGCCAAAAGAATATATATGTGCCTACTGTTTATAAACAATTCTAAACAAGAACCACCCACCTCGATTATTTGCCCCGTGTCAATCCAATTGCATTTGTGTAAGCCAAAATCATGGTGACGAAATAATATATTTTGATTAGCACTAGCAAATGATAATTCTATCCCAGGAAATCTCCTAATAGCATTCGACATGACATATCCTTGTCTAGCAAAAGGAATCTGGTAACTAGTTATATCCCTTAGAGGAGAAATTTTTAACACCGGAGTTGCATTATCTCTTGCATTTTCCTCCTCTTTATTTTTTTAGATTCTAGTAGTTTAGTCATGTTACCATTGTAACCAGTTAAACCCACTAAGGAATTAATGGGAATAGAGTTTGAAGGAATACTAATCTGATTGACTAGAATATCAGCGCTATTCTCGATTTTCAAGGTCTCAGAGTGAGACTGGTGCGTGTTGCCATTTACAGAGAGCCTTCATCAAATACCTGGACCTGTTTTGATTTTGCACTGTTTAAAACAGATTTCATTGTATCAGTAAAGACTTCAACATCTGATCGCTCAGTAGCAAATACCTTGGAACAACAACATCCATGTGACATATTGTCGAACACCTGGGCTTTGATTTCAATAGAACATTCCTTGCTGGTAGCCATATGACCTTCCGGCGATTCGAGATATTGTTTACAAAAATCAATGAATTCGCACCTTTGCAGCAAAGTATTCCTAATCCGTCAATTGTTTGTTTTGTAGAAGCCATTGGAACCACTCCAATGCCTCACCGTCTAGGTAAATAGATGCGCACAATAATTTGTTAATTTTCGATATGCCATAGAACTCAAAGTAATGTTCAGCTTGAGAAATCCATAACTCTGGATCCTTGCCACTGAACCATCGGAATTCCACCGAAGTAGTCTTACTCGTTGCAAAGTTTTCAACCAACTCATGTAACAATTTACAAATTTCAGCGATATCCTTCGACCACGAATCCTTCACCACCTTAATTGAATCAACAACAATAACAACAACAAAGTAAAATTCCACCAGTGGGTTTGGGGAGGGTAGAATGTACGCAGACCTTATCCCTACCCCCGAGGGGATAGAGAGGCTGTTTTTGGAGACCCTCGGCTCAGAGATAATAGACCTGTGATAACAAAATCTAAAAGATAATATCAACAACGTGAGAGACTATAAATAAATGAAAAAGTAGTAACACAAATATTATGTAAAACTGTGAGACATAACATATATCGCTAGCAAGGCTAGACAAAATACTATCATACTCGTCGGAACAAAGAGAGAAACCGGGACAAAGGGGAAAACAGAAAATGATAACTCAACTCAAACTATTCGAGGAATTAAAGATACTAAACTAAAATACAAGGAATAGAGAAGAAGGGATGAGAAGTGTAGACTAAGAATGGGGATGAAAGGATACAAACATTCAAGAAGGAAGATGAGGAGAAAACATTTCACTCAACAATACGCATCCTCTGTATCTCCCCCCGGGATCCCAAATATAATGTCCTAGCATTCTATTCGGTTGTTTAATTATTGAGCCTTTAACTCCAGGCCCAATAGTCCCAACTGGATCAGCCCCGTTCCATACATGTGGCCCATAATTCCTTACTAAGTCGGACTGATTCACAATAGTCATCTTCTTTGATAAAGTATTCCTTGCAACTAGATCCAAATTCATTCCTTTTACAACGGCCAGTAGAATTTCCAAGAGTGGCCATCAAAAGGAGCAGAGTAGAAATAATAATCTAACATATTATTACTTTTCGAACACAGATGATAAATTCCTTAAAATTGTTGGTAAACTGTGTTCAAAATCAGAATAAACAGAAGTCGTTAGTTTAAGAATATCAAAAATAAAAAATTTCGAACTCACAAGTTTCTTGTGTGTCCTTAAGTATTTATCCCCTCCAGTTGCCCACGGTTTCGGATTAATTCCTCCCAGGATAGAACGGAATAACTATTATGTGATAGCGGCACTATAAATTATAGAACTTTAGTAAACTCAAAAAACGGAGAAAATCATACTTGACACTTATGTTTATTTAAAAAAAATAATACAACAATGTAGAAAAGAGGGGATAAGTTTTCATATTTTTTTCATGTCTGAAAATTGAGGCTAACCCTTTAAATTTATTGGAAATGAAAGGGTGAGATGAAAATGTGCAATTCAAAAGGCACCTCTTCCATTTCTCATTCACACGTATTCATGAAACCTAACGGAGCCTGCATCCAAAGACCATAACATAGTTAATGCTCATGTGCGTACGTAAAAACATAATGTGTTATAAGGTTGACTTTTGTTGCAATTAGCCAATATGCTAGGTAGTTACTATTTTCTCTTGTCTACAATAAGTGATCATTTTATCTTTGGCACCCATTAAAAAAATACGAACTCCTAAAAAAAGATGTATTTACTAAATTAATCTTAATTAATTATTATCTTGACATATTAGAATATGTAAATAAGGACAAATTTTGAAAAAATAAAATTAATTCCTTCTTGATTATATAAATGAATACTTTGGATCAAAATAAAAATGATCACTTATTATGAATCGAAGGAGCAATTTAATTACTATGGGATTAATGTTTACATTATTACAAGTATAACACAACAAAAGAAAGTAAAGAAGTCACTCATATGCATATATAAAATAAATTTCTGTGTTAATGAACAACGAGAAAAAATATATAATAGGATGAGCTGTAAGAGGTTGTGCAAAATTTATATCAATATGCGCGGCTTATAATATCTAATTGTCGGTAAACTACACAAATAGAGTACTCCTTAACTTGATATATACATGCACGCAACGCAAGTACCCAAAAGCCTATATAAATTAAACGATATTTTACCTTTCAGTTAAACACAATTCTTTAACATTTCTTATAATGAAGCAAGTACTAAAACGAATCTGAAGGAGAATCATTAGAATATATCTAACCCTTACATATAAGTAGCCTTCATCATTTTCAGAAATTTGCAATATTTTATTAAATTTTAATTATAATGCAAACACATCTTGTGAATTTAATTAATTATATAGGTTTTTTTAGAAAATAATATATTTAAAATATAATGATATATATTATAAAAAAATTATACTATCAAAACCACTAGATCAGACTTTATTAGGCAAGTCATGATCCTCGGCTACGTACCATGCATGACAAGCTCTTTATTATCTTCGTAAGAAGTGCCTCTTTCCTTGCACTGTATTTGATCTTCGTATCATCAAATTAAATACGGAATATGTGTGCATCAATCGACCTAGAGCTCTTCTCTCCCCTGGAAAAAAAAAAGAATTTTCATTTGGCGCTCTTACTTGATTGCCCTATAGTTGGTTGAATCCTTTGAATGATACGAACGGCAGAACCGGTAGATATCGAGCATGGATGCTACGTACACATGTACTAAAAGCACGATCTTAAAGCTAAAAACTCCGGTTTGGAATAAATGAGCGGAAAACTAGACAAAATTTAAGGGAAAATACAATAATTATAAACTTTTGCCTCTTTCACTTAAGAGAAGGACTTGCATGACAAGAAAAAGAACCTGTGTTGTAACCGCGGACAACTGCCCAAAGCACATACTCTAGAACTAATAGCTCGCTTTTTAAAATATATCCACAATATGAGTTTGGGCACGTCATCCTTGGCTACAACGCAGATTCTTTATCTTCACACAAGATTTCTCTTGCTAGTCTTCTCCTTTGATCTTTTTAATTACACCATATTTGTGGAAGAGAAGGTCTTGCATGAAAAATAAGTGCCTCTTAGAAAGCCTCGGATGATGCCTGCAATACCATTTTGTAGGATCATAAGCCTTTTAATTTGAAGCATAAAACCCTACATAAATTAAGGTTTTAGGCAAGTCATCCTTGGCTATCAAAGCAGACACTTTATTTTCATAAAAGACCTCTCTTCCTTAATTTTGACATTCTGCTTTCTGATTGATGATGTTAATGCCTCATCCATAACTTACTATATAGGCATCAACAAAATAAAACTCTTGACTTCTTTTCCCACTCTTTATTTTCAAACTGCTTTCTCATCAAGAATCAATATTATTCTGAGCAGAAATAAAAAAGGAACATATTCTCGTTTTTGTGCAAGGGACCAACCATATCTATCCATTATATGTTCATTCAGTCCATGATGTTGTTGGGAAGCGTGTGTGAAGATAATAGAAGGAAAAGAATATTTAGAAGAGAGGCAATAAATTGCATAAGACAAGTTATTAACTGAAGAGAGAAAGAAGAAGTTTTGGGATGTTCTTCAAATGAAGATGCAGACCCCTATTTATAGGCATTTGAATGCCCTGCTGAGGTAAGCGCTTACATCATAAGAATGCTGATGTAAGCGCTTACATTATAGGAATGCTGAGGTAAGTGCTTACATCAAAAGAATGTCGATGTAAGCGCTTACATCATATTTCATCTCTTTTTAATTTTTCTTTCTTTTGTCTACTTTCATATACAACAATAGGTTTGTTCCTATCAATCTCCCCCTCAAACCTATGTTACATCAAGAAAGAAAGAAAAATGATTTGCTATTCTCTGGTGCCGCCTTCACGCTATCAGTCTTGAAGGCTAACTGAGGCAGCGCACAGCCTCAGTTTGTCAACACCGACAACTTTGGTCAATATGGCTGACGGGTTCTTTGATCCTTGTATCTTCTGCAGGGAAAGAGTTCCTTCATTTATCAACTATCGGATATGATGATACCTCAACTGGATATGCTTCGATCTTGCATGAAATACTGGATTCTTGGCAAGATGAATTGCACTCTAGCTATGTCACGACCCCAAATCCCGATGTGATGGCGCCCAACACACTGCTAGGCAAGCCCGACCAATTTACCAACCATAACCCTTTTCATACAATTTATGGTTCAATTAACACAATTAGTTACTAAGTCATCAAACTGAAAGTCTGAGATATAGTCAAACATGCGGAAAACATAAGTAGAATTACTACTACACAGCCCGAATGATCAGGTGTCACAAGTCTGAGCCTCTGATACACGAGTGTCAACCTACTACATATTTTTCTAAAGAAATTGCGGAATAAAACAAATAGGATAGATAGGAAGATCATGACTGCGAACGCCATGCAGCTACCTTAATGCTCCCGGATACGATGCTTGACAGAGATAGTCTCACTCAGCCTCAGTAGGTGCACCTGTATCTGCACACGAGGTGCAGGGAGTAAAGTAAGTACTTCCAACCCAGAGAGTAATAAACATAAATAAAGGCTGAGAGTAAGAAATCCTAAATAGGCACAAGATAAGCTATAATCACAACAATTCACCAGGTAACATCAATTAAGATAACCAATAAAATTAATAATGCTGCAACAGAGAAATAAATAATGAAAGTGAAAATATGCAATGCAGCACATAAACCGGTACTCTCTAGTACCCACTGTGGCGTGCAGCCCGAGCCATCCATTTATTTATCGTCGATGGTGCTCACTGGGGGTGTGTACAGACTCCGAAGGGGCTCCTACACCTCATATCAATATCAATGTAATAACACTGCAGCGCGCAGCCCGATCCCATAAGTATGATACCACTGCGGCGCGCAGCCCAATCCCATAAGTATGATACCACTGTGGCGCACAGCCCGATCCCATAAACAGTCCAAAATCACATAAGCCTCTCGGCACAATAGCAAATAGATTATTCAGCCCAAACTTCATTAGAAATATTATTTAAGTCCCAAGTTTTGAGAAAAATGGCTGAGTTTGCAAAACAGTATTTAATACTAGGACTAAGTGCAATTTTCTGTACACATGGTAAGAAACCAATAAAACAATCCCTGAAGGATTCAAACAGTTGGCACGAAGCCCCAATTATGATAATTTATCCATTTATTAGGATATCAATTCAACTCCAAGCAATCAGGTAGTATTTTCATTAAGCAGAACGGACCAAGTCACAATCCGCTACGGTATTCTACCCCACTCCCGTTATCCGGCGTGCAAGTCACCTCAATATAGCACTATGATGTGTAAATTCGAGGTTTTAAACCCTCAACACAGCATTTACATTTGTTACTAACCTCAAATCTAGTCCGGAATTATTATGCAACACGCTGGCCTCGTGTATCAAATTCCGAAAGCTCCAAATCTATCAAGTCAGATTTTTACCATCAAATAATGCTTAAGGAATAATTCCCAATTAGAAAATATCAATTTTATTCAAAATCCCGAATCTATCCGAAACCCGACCCCTGGGCCCATGTCTCAAAACTCAGAAATTTTTATACCAAAATGTTCTTCGTCCTCTCACGAGTCCGTACATAAAAAGAACACAAAAATTGGAGCTCGTTTGACCCCTCAAATCGACCCTAGAAGGTCTCAAAATCACAAGCCCTAAACCCATATTTTTCTACTAATTTTCTCCAATTAAACACTTCAAAAACATGTAATCTTGTCGGATTATTCGATGATAATTTAATATTATGGAGTAGAAATGATCACAAGTGACTTACATCAAGATTTCCCATGATTTCTTGCTCAAAAATCGCCCCAAGCCGTGTTCCTTCACCCAAAAATGCTAAAATGGGCTAAAATAGCTGAACAACATTAAAAAGACCCATTCTGGTCGCTAAAAGCCTAATCCTGTCGCTAAAAGTGCCCAAATCTGGTCGCAAAAGGTGCGCACCAGATGCTATTGCACATGCAATATTTATTTTTACTAAAAAGGCCCTAACTCCACCATACGAACTCGGAATTCAATGATTCTTGTTCCTATGAGTCACAAATAATGATACGAACATAGTCCTTCAATCGAAACTCAATTCGGAGCTCGTTTGCTTAGTGCGATATCCATTTCGCTCGTTAAACAATTAACAGATGTTTCGCGTCAAAAACCCAATCGCGGCTTGATGAAATTAGACCAAACTTTCCATATCAGTCCTATAATTTATTATCAAAATTTCGAAAGTTTCGAAGTCAAATTTCGATCTCTAGAACTAAAAATGGACCTTTTGGATCATTACATGCTTATGCTCAAAACGGTAAAAATCTTCCAAAAACTCTTCCAAAACTTATCCGAGCCTCGTGGGATCCCAACAAAGTATACTAACAAGTCCCATAATATGACACAAACTTATTTGTTCCTTCGAATCATCAAAAACAACGCAAAAATACTAAATTCACCCGGATTCAAGCCTATGAACTTTGAAACTTCTAACTTCCACATCCGATGCCGAAACATGTCAAAACTAGTCCGAATGACCTCAAATTTTGCAGACAAGTCCAAAATGACATAACGAAGCTACAGCAACTCTCAGAATTCCATTCCGACCCTCGGATCAAAATCTCACCTATCAACCGGAATTCGCCAAAATACTAACTTTGCCAATTCAAGCTTAATTCTACACCGGTCATCACAAAAATATTCCGGACACACTCCTAAGTCCCAAATCACCTAGAGAAGCTATCCGAACCATAAAATTCGCATTTCAAGTCCTCTAACACATAAGTCAATATCCGGTTAACTTTTCCAACTTAAGCTTTATTAAAAGAGACTAAGTGCCTCAAACCTTACCAAAACCAGTCCAAATGACTTCAAATTTTGCACACAAGTCACATTCGATATTACGGACTTGCACCAACTTTTGGAACTGTATTCCGACCCCGATATCAAAATTTTCACTTCCGGTCGAATTTTCTCAAAAACCTTCAAATTTCTATATTTAGCCAAATGACTTCAAAATGACCTCCGGACATCCGAATTCACTTCCGATCACTCTCCCAACTCCAAAATCACCATACGGAGCTATTCCCGGAGTCAAAATCCCAAACAGACATCTATAACTCTGAAATGCCTTCCAACCCAAATTTATGAAATTCTTCTAAAAATACTAACTTCCACAATATACGCCGAAATGCTCACGGGTTAATCCAAAACCAAATCCGGACATACGCCCAAGTCCGAAATCATCATACGAACCTGCTAGAACTTTCAGATCCCGATTTCGAGGTCGTTTACTCAAAATTTCAATCTTAGCCATTTTCTTCAACTTAAGGCTGCCGAAATGAAAATTTTCTTTCCAATTTGACTCTGAATTTCCCGAAGTTCAACTCTAACCATACGCACAAGTAAATATACCTGAAATAAAGTTGTTCATGACTTCCAACTGCTGAACGATGCGCTAGAGCTTAAAACGACCGATCGGGTCGTTACAGGCTATCGCTTTTGAAAAGCTCACAATTGTCCTGCTCTTTACCTAGCTCTTTAAGAAAATTCTTGAGCCAAATCATCTCTTTTCCAGCTTCTGAGATTGTCATGTACTCTGCTTCAGTGGTAGATAGAGCAACACTTTTCTGAAGTCTAGACATCCAACTAACAGCAGTACCACCTAAAGTGAACACGTAGCCAGTGGTACTTTTTCGACTATCCAGATCGCCACCTAAATTTGCATCAGCAAAACCTTATAAGATAATATTGCTTCTTTTAAAACAAAGTGCCATACCTGATGTGCCTTTGAGATATCGCAATATCCATTTTACACCTTCCCAATGCTCCTTTCCTGGATCTGACATGTATCTACTGACAACTCCAACTGCATGGGTTATGTCAGGTCTAGTGCAAACCATAGCATACATCAAACTTCTTACCGCTGAAGCATACGGAACTTTGGACATGTACTTCCTTTCTTCATCTGTCTTAGGTGATTGGTCCTTTGACAGATTAAGATGGCTTCCAAGTGGAGTGCTTCTGGTCTTTGCATCATGAAGACTGAACCATCTTAGTACCTTCTGTATGTACTTTTCTTGAGACAACTTTAAGGTTCCTTCCAACCTGTTTCTGCTAATCCTCATCCCAAGCATTTACTTAGTTGGTCCTAAGTCTTTCATTTCAAACTCTTTCGCTAGTTGTTGCTTAACCAAGTTGATCTCCTTTATTCTAGATCCTGCAATTAGCATATCATCAACGTACAACAGTAAAATGATATATGATTCATCAAGATTTTTGATATAACAGCAATGGTCCATCTCACATCGTGTGAAACCATTTTTATGCATGAATCCATCAAATTTCTTGTACCATTGTCGGAGAGCTTGTTTAAAACCATACAAACTCTTCTTCAACTTACGCACAAGGTTTCTTTACCAGAAACTTGAAAACCTTCAGGTTGCTTCATGTAGATGTTTTCTTCAAGGTCACCATGCAAGAAAGCAATTTTAACATCTAGCTGCTCTAAATGCAAATTTTCTGTAGCTACGATACTTAGCACCAACCTGATAGTAGTTAGTTTGACTACAGGAGAGAAGATATCGGTGTAGTCAATTGCTTCCTTTTGCTGAAAGCCTTTTACTACTAATCGTGCTTTGTATCTCTTCTTACCATCATGCTCTTCCTTGACTCTGTACACTAACTTGTTCTGCAATGCCTTCTTTCCTTTTGGTAACTCCGTAAGTATCCATGTTTTATTCTTTTAAAGAGAATTCATCTCTTCTCATGGCTAGCTTCCACTTATCAGAGTGTATCACCTGCATTGCTTCAACAAAATGCTCTGGTTCTCCAGCATCAGTTAGAAGTAAATAGTGAAGAGAGAGAGTTAACCTATCTGGAGGATTCGTGAATCTTTTAGATCTCCTCAATATAGGTTCATGAGTAACAGAATCCGAATTTGATTCAGGTCTTGATTCCAGATTTGGTTCCGCATTTGATTCTATCTCTGGTTCCGGTTCTGGTTCTGATCTAGCTTCGGCTTCTAGTTCTTCTTCAAATTTGGCCTCTGGTTCTTCATCTTCAATTTTAGAATCACTTGTAATCCCTCTAGCCACTTCATTTTCTGAGATTTCTTCAATTTGCTGGTGTTGGTTGGTTCCACTTCAAGCGTGTCCTTGTACATCACATTTTCATTAAATGTAACATTCCTGTGTCTTAGGATCTTTCTATTCTGATCATCCCAAAACCGATAACCAAATTATCATCACCATAGCTAATAAAGAAACATTTCTTGGATTTAGGATCAAGCTTATCTCTATCATTAGAGTTTACATGCACATAAGCAACACAACCAAAAATTTTTAGATGTGAGAGAGTTACCTCCTTTCCTGTCTATACCTCCTCAGGTATTTCAAAATTCAGCGGTACAGAGGGTCCCCTATTTATGAGGTAAGCTGTCGTGTTAACAGCCTCGGCCCAAAAATACTTCGGCAATCCGGAATGTATTCTCATACTTCTCACTCGTTCATTCAAGGTTCTGTTATCCTCTCAGCAACGCCATTTTGTTCTGGTGTTCCAGGAACTGTCTTGATCATTCTGACCCCATTCTCAGAGCAAAATGCTTTGAACTCTTGGCTACCATATTCTCCTCCATTGTCAGACTTCAGACATTTTAACTTTAGACTTGTCTGATTTTCAACTTTAGCTTTCCATCTTTTAAAGGTAACAAACACATTAGATTTATTTTTCAGAAAATAAACCCATACCTTTCTTGTGGAATCATCAATGAAGGTGACATAATAGCGTGAGCCTCCTAGAGAAGTTACAGGAGCTGGTCCCCACACAGCTGTATGCACTAGTTCCAT
>MU680407.1:14215-37646 GCA_026770625.1 Nicotiana glauca | reverse complement strand
ATATATATATATATATATATATATATATATATATATATATATATATACATATATATATATATATATATATATATATAGGCTGATTAACTACCAGATGAAATAATATTAGGTACCATGTGGGTGATCAATTTGGCGTTTAGCCACTTGGAGATGCAAGAAAATGATCCCAATTAGGACCTCACTCAAATTGACACAACAAGTGTCTTTTGACATTCCCTTAGCTTGAAAAGGATTTGGCCCTTCAATTCTTTGAAGAAGCAAAAGAGAAAAACCTAAGATTTGATACTTGGGTCACGTAAAGCCCACATCAATAAGATGGATAAGTCCCATTCCGTCCCACTTATTCTTTGGAAATTTTACGCCCGATAGAAAACCTTAGTACCCTATTTATTTTAAATAAATACCATTTGAAAATATTATATCCTATAAATAAAATATTAATAATAATAACATCCTACATTTAAGGCACCATATATGCTAAATAATATTTTTCTCTCTCCTTTTTAGTCTTTTCTCTCACATAATCACCGTAAAATTGATTAACCACGTTTTCTCTCTTTTTGCATACACTTTATTCTTTCTCCCTCAACCCACAATTCATACCTCTTCTCCCACCCAAATTCTCTAGTTGTCTTGTCTCTCAGGTTGTCCACCTGAGTAAAATTTACAATTGTCAACAAGCAACAGTAAAACGAATTAACACAAGGAGAACTCAAATTGCTTCTGCATCACATTTTAAACTCTACCTGCCATGGTTGTTCTTCAATTACTAGAGACGCAAATTCCACTATTTGTGCACCACCGACGACGGAAGTTTTCAACTGAGAACACGAGCGAAGAGATGTCGCGCTTTTCTCTGGGATAACTCAGGATCCGTTAGAATTGGGCTTGTATTTAACTATTTTATTCAGCAGTAGTTAGTTGTATTCAAGTGTTTTATACAACTGTATTCAATTGTAGTTAGTTATATTCAACTATTTTATTCAGCAGAAGTTAGTTGTATTTTGTTGCATTCAAGAGTTTTATTCAGCTGTATTCAGTTGTATTTTGTTGTATTCAAGTGTTTTATTCAGATGAATTAAGCTGTATTTTGTTGTATTCAACTGTATATAGTTCTGCTCAATTGTATTAATCATATGTATTTCTCTTTATTCAGCTATAATCTTTATTATGTATCTTTCAAATACAAATTAATGAGGGATCGTTTTAGTTCGTTGAGTTAAATAAGGAGAATATCATGTGATTTGATTTCCTTCCGTTTTAACCAATTTAACCTTCTAGATTTTCCGCAGATACGTTACTGTATTTAACGTTAATGCCGCTTGAATACAGCTAAATACATGTCAAACTTAGCTGGAATTCTACCTTTTACACCTATTTTTTTGGTTGTATTAATGAATACAACAGCTTAAATACATGAAATACATTATATAAAAATATAAAAGGTATCTATAACACGTAATATAGCAAAGAGTATCTATAAATGGCTAATTAGATCTAAAAGATGATGCTTTATGAAAAATTCTCTTTTTCTTTCCCTAACTTTATTTTTAAGCACCTTAATTATTCCAATACTATCTCTTTCCCTTGCCATTTGTCTGCTCATGCACCAATTAATGTTAAAATCCAAAGACTAAAATTTAGCTTTAATTTGACTTGAAGCAGTCGATTCTTGATCGTTGTCAACACATGTAGCTTTCAAAGTTCAAAACGTTATTCGAAGCTTCTTTGTGAAAAAAGATTTAAGCTCATGGTCAGCGATTTTAGAGTAAAATTATTTTTTAGAGATATGTACATAAGGGTAATTTTGTAAAGACAAATTGAATTTTCTCTTCATTATATAAATGGACACTTATTTTGGACCAAAATAAAAAAAGCAAATTGGTCACTTATTGTGGACCGGAGGGAGTACCTATTTAGAAACGAAATTTTTTTCATAGTTAATATAATTTTATTTAGTAACGAAACACAAATTTGTTATTATATATTATTAGTTACTGTGTTTTAGGGACGAAATATTGACAAAAAGAATTCGTAACAAAAATTCTTTAGTGTCGAAAAATAAATTTTAGGTGACAAAATAAATCATCACTGAGAATCAAATTTTTTTTGATGTGCCATCTGTCTGCCCATGCACCAATTAATGGTAAAACCCAAAGACTGAAATGTAGCTTTAATTTGACTTGCAGTCGATTCTTGAGTTTTCAACACATGTAGCTTTCAAACATCAAAACGTTATTCGAAGCTTCTTTGTGAAAAAAGATTTAAGCTCATGGTCAGCAGTTGATTTCGTTTAGTATTATTGGTTGTCCCATGAATATTAAACTCTCTAAGAATTGAGAATTTTCCTCAATCCTGACTTATTCCGATGCTCAAAATTTGTAGAAATAAGAATGTGAACAAATAATTTTAGGATCAGATTCACACTTACAGGAGATTTGTTTCTAACTTTAAAATCAGATTTTATGCAGCTCAACAAGTAATTCAAATTGTTAAAAGTCGGAAGTTTAAAGAAATTAGGCAAAAAGCAGTTTATCTTTTTCCAGCTAGCTAGAGTGGAATTATCGAACTCTCCATACCCCATTCCGTGTTCCGAGATTTTCAAAACCTCATTTTATTCCTCCTATATTGGCGTGTGCAGTCCGGGCATGTATTCGCAAAGCTTTTATGTGAAAAATATAAGAAATAATAATTTTTAGCTTAAAAAGTTGATTTTAGTTGACTTCGGTTAACGTTTTAGGTAAACTGATCGGACCCGTATTTTGATAGTCTCGATGGGTTCGTAGAAAAATATGGGACCTGGGTGCATGCCTGCAATCAAATTCCGAGGTCCCTGGTCCGAGAAATGAATTTTTGAAGAAAATTGAAATGGCGAAAAATGTAATAATTTAAAGAATTTGATCTTGTTGGTATCGGGTTCGTATTTTGGTTCCGGAGCCCGTACAAATCCGTTGTGATAGTTATACCTTATTTGTAAAATTTGGTGAGAAACGGGACTGATTTGACGTGATTCGGACCTTTGGTTGAAAAGTTAGAAGTTTTAAAACTCTCTTGAAGATTTTATGCAATTTGGTGTTAAATTCGTAATTCTAGGTGTTATTTTGGTGATTTAATCGCTCAAGCAAGTTTATATGATGTGTGAAGGCTTGTGTGCGTGTTTGGTTTGGAGCCCCGAGGGCTCGGGTGAGTTTCGGATAGGCTACGAGATGTCTAGACGTAGGAAAAACCTGGTGTTATAGTGCAAAGTGGCAGGTCTTGGATCTGGGAAGTGCGGCCGTGGTGGGAAATTTGCGAACCGCGATAAAGTAACGCGGCCGCGGTGTTAACTTTGCGGACCGCAGTGGAGGTTTCGCGGCTACGCATGGAATTTCGCGGACCGCGTAGTGAGGATCAGAGGGTGCTATATAAGCGGGATTTTTCAATCATTCTTCAATTGTTCAAACCCTAAAACATAAGAGGCGATTTTTCAAACACTTCTTCTTCCCCAAATCATAAGTAAGTGATTCTTAACTCATTTGTTTCATTCTTTTACTTCTTTTTACAAGATTTCATCCTAGAATCTAGGATTTTCATGATGGAAATATGAATTTTGGGTAGAACTTGGGAAATTCAAAATTTTGGGAATTTAGACCTCAAATTAAGGTCGTATTCCAACACCAATTGTATATCCGGGGTCGGGGTGAATGGGTGATCGGGTTTTGGTCTGAATTTTGAGTTTTGGCCAAGCGGGCCCGGGGTCGGTTTTTGACTTTTTGGGGAAAATGTTGGAAAACTTATAATTATGCATTGGAATCGATTTCTTTAGCGATAATTGATGTTATTAAGTTAATTGTCACTAGATACGAGTGAATTCGAGGTGGAATCTAAAGGAAAAGCGGTAATTGAGCTTTGAATTGGCCGTTGGATTGAGGTAAGTGTTTGGTCTAACTTTGACTCGACGGATTAGGGACCCCCGACTTAATTGCTATATCAAATTCCATGTGTATGGCATATATGTGGCGAATTGCCAACAAGTAAAGTACGAGCATCAGAGACCTGGTGGTTCACTTCCGAAAATAGATATTCATGAGTAGAAGTGGGAGCGTATCACTATGGATTTCGTTATTAGACTCCCACGAACTCAGAGGAAGTTCGACGCAGTTTGGGTTATTGTCGATAGACTGACCAAGTCAGCACATTTTATTCTTGTGGTAGTTTCCTATTCTTCGGAGCAGTTGGCAGAGATCTATATCCGTGAGATCGTTCGTCTTCATGGTATGCCTGACTTTATTATTTCTGATCGAGGTATATAGTATACCTCGCATTTCTGAAGGGCAGTACAACGTGAGTTGGGTACGTGGGTCGAGTTGAGCGTAGCGTTTCATCCTCATACGGGCTAACAGTCCAAGCGTACTATTCAGATCTTGGAGTATATGCTCTACGCCTGTGTTATTGACTTTGGAGGTTCTTGGGTCAGTTCTTGCCATTAGTGGAGTTTGCCTACAACAATAGTTATCAATCGAACATCCAGATGGCTCCCTATGAGGCAGTATATGGTAGACGGTGTCGATCGCAGATTGGGTGGTTTGTGGGGAGGCTCAGTTATTGGGTACAGATGTAGTGCAGGATGCCTTGGATAAGGTTAAGATCATTCAGGATAGACTTCGTACAGCTCAGTACAGGAAAAAGAGTTATGCCGACTGTAAGGTTTGTGATGTGGCATTCATTGTCGGAGAGACAGTGTTGCTTCGAGTGTCACCCATGAAGGGTGTGATGAGATTTGGGAATAAGGGCAAGTTAAGCCATAGGTTTGTCAGACCTTTTGAGATCCTTGATCGAGTGGGAGAGGAAGCCTAAAGACTTGCGTTGCCCCCAAGTTTATCAGCGGTACATCCAGTGTTTCATGTGTTCATGCTTCGGAAGTATTACGGCGATCCATCCCATGTGTTAGATTTTAGCACTGACTAGTTGGACAATGATTTAACCTACGAGGAGGAGACGATAGCTATTTCTAGATCGGCAGTTTCGTCAGTTGAGATCGAAGAGTTATCCTTCAGTTCGGGTGTAGTGGAGAGGTCAGCCTGTCGAGGCAGCTACTTGGGAGTCCGAGTCCGATATGCGGAGCAGATATCCCCACCTATTCACCGGCTCAAGTACTTTTCTATGTCCGTTCGAGGATGTACAATTTTTTTAGAGGTGGAGAATGTGATGACGCAAAGGGTCATCTTATGTTTACAACTTGATTTCGTGATTCGACATCTTCAGAATATTATTTTATTCCTCCTCGATTGGCGTGCGCAGTTCGGGCATGAACTCGGAATGATTTTATGTGAAAAATTTAAGAAATAATAATTTTTGGCTTAAAAAATTAATTTTAGTTGACCTCGATCAATGTTTTGGTTAAACGAACTCGGACCCGTATTTTGACAATTCCAGTGGTTCTATAAAAAATATGGGACCTGGGCGTATTCTTGGAATAGAATTCCGAAGTCCCTAGTCCGAGAAATGTATTTTTGAAGAAAATAGAAAAGGCTGAAAATATAATAATTTAAAGAATTTGATCTTGTTGGTATCGGGCTCGTATTTTGGTTCCGGAATCCGGTACAGGTCCGCTATGATAATTATACCTTATCTGTAAAATTTGATGAGAAATAGGACTGATTTGACGTGATTCGGACCTTTGGTTAAAAAAGTTAGAAGTTTTAAAACTCTCTTGAAGATTTCAAGCAATTTGGTGTTAAATTCATAGTTTTAGGTGTTATTTTGGCGATTTTATTGCCCGAGCAAGTTTATATAATGTGTTAAGACTTGTGAGCATGTTTAGTTTGGAGCCCCGAGGGCTCGGGTGAGTTTCAAATAGGCAACGAGATGTCTAGACTTAGGAAAAACCTAGTGTCTGATAGTGCAAAGTTGCACGTCTCGGATCTTGGAAGTGCGGCGGAAGTGGGATATTTGCGAACCGCGGTAGAGGAACGTGCCCGCGATGGGAACTTCGCAGACCACAGTGGAGATTTCGTGGCTGCGCTAGGGATTTCATGGACCGTGTAGTGAGGATTAGAGGGGGCTATATAAGCGAGATTTTTCAATCATTCTTCAATTTTTCAAACCCTAAAACATAAGAGGCGATTTTTCAAACATTTCTTCTTCCCCAAATCATAAGTAAGTGATTCTTAACTCATTGCTTTCACTCTTTTACTTCTTTTTACAAGATTTCATCCTAGAATCTAGGGTTTTCATGGTGGAATTGGGGATTTTTGGGTAGAACTTAGGAAATTCGAAATTTGGGGATTTAAACCTCAAATTGAGGTCGGATTCCAACATCAATTGTATATCCGCGGTTGAGGGTGAATGGGTAATCGAGTTTTGGTCTGAATTTTGGATTTTTACCAAGCGGGCCCGAAGGTCGATTTTTGAATTGTCAGCAAGTAAAGTACGAGCATCAGAGACCTGGTGGTTGTTGATACCCAATTTTTTTCTATGTATTTTTACATACAAAATTCTTTCAAAACAATATGTATATGTATATATAAGCATACCCAAGAGCTTTGGTATTTTTTCGAATTTTTAAAGATTTTTTAAATCCATTTGTTGTCCATTTTTAGCAATACAAAATCAGTAATTATTCCCAAAACTCTCAATTTTGGTGAATAATTTATTTTATTCCCATATTATACCAAAATATAGTTAAGGTAATTTTTATATATTTTTACAAATTTATTTGGTATTTAAAAGACTAAATTGCATATAATTACAATTATAGCCTACTTTAAATTATTAGCATTTTTATAATTGTAAAATTAGTTTTTGTATTTTTAAATTAATATATAAATATTATTAGTTGGCTCAGTACTTTTAATTTACTCTGAAAATCATTTTTTACTATTCTTATAAAATAAAAGAGAAAAACTGGCTATTTAACATTTAGCCTCATTTATTTCAATTACAGCCCATTTTACATTTCAATTTTAGCCCTTAAATTGACCCAATTCTATCCCAATTCAATCAGCCCAATTTCTTTTTTACCCGGCCCCAACCCAATTAAAAAATCCGCCCGATTCCTATTTTTCATCCAGGCCGTTGATCATTTTGATCAGCGGCCATAAATCCCCCTTACCATTTTTAACCCCCAATGACCTACCCTAATTCCTCATTCTCACCTGTCCCGCTGCCTTTGAATCCCAAACTCTCTCAAATCCTCTCAACAGTTCTTCGAAACCCTAGCCTCCTCCTACCTTATTTCACCGTGTTTTCACCAGAATCCATGGCTTCTCAGGCCATGGATGGTCTGTAGCCACCCCTATCCCCCATTAGACCTTGGGTGTTCGAGGTTTTGAAGGCTGACTTCGATGGTTCTTTTTTCAGATCTTCTCAGATCTGTAGTTCTATGGCCTCTCCGGCCATGCTCTGGCATACTCAAGCATTAGAAGCCTAATTCCTGACCTTTTCGACCCAGGATCAGATTTTTTCTTCCAAGCCTTTCTCGTTTCTAGGGTTTCTCCAAAAATCCTAAGTTGTTCGAGGTTCTTCTCTTTTTATTTACTTACATCTATGGTGTGTTTGTGTTCTACTGGGCTCCTAAAGTGTTTTCCCCAAATTTTCTTTTCAAAATCGTTTCTGAAAAAGTTTTCAAAAGATCTTTCTGATTCTTTCTTTATGTGTGTTTTTCTGTGTTATGCTCGTATGGCTTCTTTACTATGCATGTACTGTCCTTCTACTTTTCTTTTTCTATACATGTTACTCTTGTGCTCACATGTTAATCTTTGTTATGTTTTCCTTACTCTTCTATTATATGTGTTTACCGTTTAGTTCTTTGATTTTGTTTGCTTTACTAGACTTTGTTCGTGTTCTTGCTAAACGGGTTTCATCTATTTTTGTTTAAGTTTGTATTACCTCTTTCTTTTGAACTTGTTTAAGTTTCAAGTTTTCTCAAACATGATCTCCATGACCTTGAATCTGCTTTCTTTCTTTGTATCATGTCTGTTGGTTTCTCATAAGTCTTTGGAAAAGAATTTTGAGCCTCTATCAAGTGGCTTGCCTTCTCATTTCTATTGTCTGATTCGATTTGAAACCCCAGTATTTAGGGTTTCCTTTGGCAATTTTGATTTTTGTGTTCGAGTTAAGGTTCCACTTTGGGACCCTGGACTCTCAGACTCACTGTGAGTCTGCAAATTAAACCTGTATCTCTTTGCTTATGATTCTGAACTTCTCTTTGATTAAACTCTCTTCTAAATAACTTGACAGTCTCTTCTTGATTCACATATTTGTGTGCTTTATATATGAGAACTCTTCTTTCAAAAGGTTTTACCAACTAATTAATTGATTATGAAATCCTCTAATGGGGTTTGATTGATTGCTACTGATTTTCCCTAATTGAATCCTCTTTACCTATTCCTGACTTGGTCCATTCGAGTTAAGCCTGTAATTTTGATTTTTACTGGTTGTTTGATTTATTTACTTTCCTTTTTTTTCAAACCGTGTACCATTGGAGTTTGCCTTAAATAACTCCTATGTATTTACCCTTCATTGTACTGCTTGGAAAATATTTTTGGTTAACTCTTTCCTTAATTGTCTTTCACCTGTTGGAAATTAGAAGCCCTTAATTAAAGGGAGATTGATTTTAATGTTAATCCCTTACCTTTCTTAATCGTTTTCTGCACTATGAAAGGGACTATGCTTCTGCACTTTTGAGACCACTTCGAGTTCAATACCTTGAACCTTTAGTTCAATACTTTCAACTTACACACTTACAATACTGCTTTGAGTTCAATACTATAAGAACATTCTGTTCTTTCTGAGATCTTTTGGAACTGTTTGCTTGCAACTTGGCTTTTCAAGACTACTGCTTTACTTGTTTGTTTTCCCTAAAACTGGTATGTTGTAATTTAACTTTCCTGCCTCACCCCTATGTGTTTATTTACAGTTTTCTGCAATTTCGTTTACTCTCCTATTCATGTTGAATGATTAATGTTAACTATGTATGTTCTTTCTCTTTACATCTGCTGTTTGTTGTGAATTCCCCATACCCCCACTCCCTTCTGTGTGTTTGTGTGAAGGCTCATGGCCTGGCAGTATCCATATTGCTGCCTAGGTCTGAACCTGATCCTCAATGGATCCTAACTCCCAACTTTGGCTAACAGGCTGGTCAGGGGTGTGCCAGCACTCTTAATTGATTGGCATGACCACCACCCTGACATGGCCTTCCCTAATTCCCCTCTATGCACTTACACTTACTCTTAGACTCTAAGTTCTGCCCCCCTCCTATGAGCCTTGCCTTGGGACCTTGAGTTCCCTCTAAACTTGGACATTTGAGGGTTGGCCCTTCCACACTGCACTATAATCTAATTCTGCAATGTATTTGGGGTGTAAGCACTGCCCGGAGTCTACTTGAGGCTCTTGGGAACTTTGACACATCCCAAATAAGAGAAAGACTTTGGAAATCTGATCCTGGAAGTTGGTTTATCTCATATTGTTAGACCTTGAGTTTGAATTAGGCTGTTTGGTTGTAGCATAATTTTTCGATGTAATTTTACTTTTTTCTGATTCATTTTGGTCTGTAATATCTTGTAATAACTTATGAGGTTCTAGTAAAAAGGGGAGAGACACATGTGTATGCATATGGGTAGACAACATGCTCATAGGAATTATTTTTTTGCACTTATACATTTCATTAGATATCTTGCCTATACTTTATTGCATTAATACATATAGAGACCATGCCTATAAGTTCTGCATTTATGCATATCATATAGGAATCCTGCCTATAAATTCTGCGCTCATACATCTCGTGTAGAAATCCTGCCCCTAAGTTGTTACATTGCTACATTAGAAATCTTGCCTATAAGTGATTGCATCAACACATATAGAGACCATGCCTATAAGTTTCTGCATATAGAAATCATGATTATAGGTTTTCTGCACTTCTGCATATACATCTATCATTAGGAAAATAGTCTCTAGGTTAAAATAATAACAAGTTGCATCCTAGATACCATGCCTTTAGGATTCCTGCATCTCGATAATCGTTTTAAAATCAATAACGCTTAGAAATCATGCCTATAGGAGCAGCCGTTAGAATCTAATTCGTCTATTTCATATATAAGTCTAAAATCAGTAGCAATGTTGTTTAACATTTGCAGAATTTTGTTGGCTCTAAAATCGGTAACCCCTCCTTTAAAAAATCAGTATATTTACACCTAGGCAAGCCAGTAGGTAATTGATTAACTATTTCAGTCCTTGATAAACTACAACTAGACAAGGCCTAATTCGGACTTCTTATCCGAGAAATATGTGATGAACCAACCTGTCCTAACGCTAAATTTAATTCGGACTAAAACCAGTATCTGAAGTCATGCTAGATAAATTGGTTCTTTTTGAGGAGGCCTGCTTGAGCCTTTTAAACTGCTATGTGTTTCCCCTAACTACTTTATGTATTTTGTCTGTCGCATTAGAATTTTATCCTTTCCAACTCTGAAAAGCCCCAATCTCCTTCCCTTTTAGGACTAGTAGTCCCAAATGTCTCCGGGGCTGATAGGATTGGGACAGGTAATGGTATGCAATAATAAACGATACTATTAATCGTTTTAATACCTTAAAGGGGTGGGAAAGGGTAGATATGAATATGATGACCACGCGATAACACCACGTGTATAAACGGTTACCGGGTGTTGTGTGGGGTGATCCATATTATTTATAAACCTAGGACCCCTTCCTTTTACTTGTTTATTTTTCAGAATTTTGAAAAACTGTTCAATTTCAGCTTTTTTAACCTCTTTTACTCCAATTACTTGCATCAATTATGTGAAAACCCCTCCCTTTTACTTAGTTATTTTCAGAACTTTTAAAAACTGCTTTCTTCCTAAATTTTAGCTTCTTTTAACTTCTTTTACTTTAGTTGTTTATAACCGTTATGTGAAAACTATTTCGTATTTGCAATTCTTGCTTGTTCACTTGTCATTTGCACTTAAAGTCACAATTATAGCATGGCCGAGAACCATACTAGTGGATCTTAAGGGGTGCCTAACACCTTCCCCTCGAGATAATTTCAAGCCCTTACCCAATCTCTGGTTTTCTAAATCAAATTTCTTCTTAGTGTCCTAATTCACTTAATCATTAGGTGGAGACTCTTCAATTTCAAACCCAATTCCCAAAAGGAAATGAGTTGTTCGCCCAAATATCATAAACTCGATTTCGCGAGAAAAAGGGGGCATCGACAGCATGGCGACTCTGCTGGGGATTTTCTTTAGGCTTTTACCATTTCATTTTACTTGTGACTTTACTACTTCTGTATTGCCTTTATTTAATGTCTTTATCTCTTTTCTACTACGAAACTGACTTGGCTCTTTGTTTCTTTTCTTTAATGCTTTCTTTTACCGCTTTCCTTCAATACTGTTGTAATTATGAGCAATTATTATAATCATTACTTTATGAACATGACAACTTGTTTCATTTTTGTAATTGCATATTCAACATCATATTCCACTCGTGCCAAGCGAAATACCATAGCAACGTTTATAATGAGTGGTTGCGCCCTTCTGATACCCCCAAATTTGGCAAAGGCGTATTTGCGGTAAAACCTGTCGATCAACGTTGTAGTCGACGGTTTCGTGCCTTTCCCTCTTGAGTTGTCTGCTCAAGGGTACCGGTCTAGCACCCCATAGAAACCTTACTCTGTTCAATTGTGCATGCATCATGATCAAACCTAGCCGAGTCAGTTATGTTGTCCGCATAATGACTCTTTAAGATAGCCTTGTCCAAAGTCCACTGGGTTTCCCTGGAACCCAAACGGACACTACCATGTCTATGCATTTATTTGGAGAACTAAATGCTGTTTATGCCAATTATTAATATTTAAATAGTCGAGTCTGGCGGGGGTAAGGGCCTAACACTTTGTTTTGCAAAAACTGAGGCACGAAGTCCCCAGATTCGGCATGGTAACCAACATCCACCCAAGGTTGCTAAGCTGGTGGGAAGACCTTCACTCCAGTGATCAGACCCTCGCCCGCAAATATTTGGGAATTTGCCTTCTCTTCTGGAAATCCAACCCAACAACAAAATCGTAGAGGCTGCAACCCTGTTCTGGGATGGCGACAGATCTGTGTTCCGCTTTGGGGACCTTGAAATGACACCTTTGCTAGAGGAAATAGGAGGGCTAGCTGGTATCCCATGGGAGACTCTGAGTTTGCTTATGCCGGAAAATCACAAGGGTAGGGGTTTTCTCAAAATGATAGGACTGAAGAAGAACCCAAACTTGACCTTCTTGAAGGATTCCTACATTCCTTTAGACTATCTGTACGAGAGGTTCGACCATAGCAAGTCCTACCGCACTTACCTGGATGAATTCACCCTCACATCATTGGGGCATATCCACATAAGGGTCTTCGTCTTTATGTTCTGCTTTTTTGGGGATGATAGTATTTCCTATGAAGAAGGCTAGGATCCATACCAGACTAGCCATGGTCACCAAACCTTAATGGAAGGAATTGGCGGGCAGCCTTTTAGCATAGTACCTATGATCGTTGCATAGATATACCGAGCCCTGGAGAACTGTCAACGAGGGGCCAAAAACTTTGATGGTTGTAACTTACTGCTCCAACTCTGGCTCACGGAGCATCTCCAAAAGGGTGAATATCGACAAGAGATTCTACACAAGGATTGGGACAATCATATCGCCTTCCATCAGCCAAGGCGATGAACTATTTTCCTAACATGTTTGCTCAATCGGAAGATGCTAAAGGGTGGGTAGAGTTGTTCGAAAAACTGAAAGAGGACCAAGTACAATGGATGTTTGAATGGTTCCCTACTGAAGAGTTCATTGTCCGATCTCGGGATGCATCGTTTATTATACTCATTGGTCTGAGAGGAACTTATCCTTATGTCCTTCTCCGAGTCATGAGGCAGGCAGGAAGAAAGCATGTTTTACCAAGGGTCGACAAAATGAGTCACTTCAAGGCCGACTTTCAGGATGACGATAGCCCTTACAAGTGCCAATCCCAACACATGTGGCACTCCAAAATCATCATGGGAAGAGATACTATTGAATCAGATAGGTACCATACTGGTTATAGTCCATACTATCCAAGCTGGTTGGAAGATGATCATAATGGGTTAGGACAACCTGGGATTGTTCGAGGTCACATGATCATCGACGAAAAGGCTGAAGTACAGGTTAAGTACAACCAATTTTGCAAGAGGATTCGGGAATGCGAAAGTCAGCACCAGGAAATTCAAGAAGCCCATCAAAAGATGATTGAAGAATGGAAAGACATGGCTGTCAGCGCCGACAAGCGACTAGGGTATTTGGAGCGGGGTTTAGTGGAGCTAGAAAGGAAGTTCATCCAGAGTATCGAAAACTGCCAGAATGCTGAGGGAAACGAAGGAGGACACTTGGCTAAAGCCTACTTGCTGCTGGGAATACATGAGCTGGTGAAGCTGTTCGATGGAGCTAAAGATGCCGAGTCTGGGGAAGGTCCTTCGAGGACCAAATAGATAGGATTCTTTTCTTTTTGTTTTAGATGTAGTAAGGCCAATGGCCATTAGTGACATTTTATCTTATGCTATTTTAGTGTCGTTTTGGGATTCGCATTATTTTTTATCAATAAAATGAGGCATTTAGCATTATAAGTTTTCCGAATCAACTTGTCGCTAGGCCTACCTCGGGCAAAACGAGGTCCCCAAAATTAGGACACGCTTTATATTTCCTGCACGACGTGTTTAAATATCGCAACATTTTTTCTTTATAATCCTTACTAACTTGTTACCTTTTTTGTTTTTACTTTTGTTTTATTCCCCTCCCCCAAAGGTTAGTTCGTGCACTCTGGCATCGTCATCATACTCCACAAGATCCAAGGGCCCTCCACCTACTCCTCCTCCTAGTCCCATCATAAACCAGAACAAGGCGAAAATGGAAGATTTGAGCAACATCAGAAAGGAAAAACCAGTTGAACGGACAGAGGTTACTCAGGGTATTCAGGTTGCTAAGGAAGGTGCCTCCCAGCTCGAGCAAAAGTTGTTGAAATTTAAGGAAGAACTAGACCAAGTTTGAAACTTGGCAATCTTGTCATTTTCCCTCACTACTCCAGATGTTAACTTTCCCAACACTCAAAACCCCGCACCCCACAAAACATCCTGAAACCACAAAACCAACCCGCTCTCTATCATCATTACAACACATGCCACACTTCAAACAACACCCCACTGCTCATTCCTGAACCGCTAAAATCCACAAATGATCATCTCCACACTTACCACAACACCCCCATCTATGTGGAAACCATACCACACCCCATTTAACCCACCTCAAGCATACCTAAGTTTGATGATAAAGACTCTCTTATCAGGAATCTGGCCGCAGAACTCAAGAAGCTGACTAGCCGGGTTCAGGGTGTTGAAGGAAGCAAGGGGATCGAGGGATTGAATTACAAATACCTTTGCATTCAACCAGATGTCGAACTGCTCTAGGGGTACAAACCTCCCAAGTTCGAGATGTTCGATGGCACCGGGGATCCCAGAGTTCATTTGAGGACATACTAAGACAAGCTGGTCGGAGTAGGAAAGAATGAAAAGATTCGCATGAAGCTTTTTATGAGAAGTCTGAAAGGAGATGCTCTGTCTTGGTACATTAGCCAAGACCCGAAGAAGTGGACAAATTGGATAAGTATGGCATCTGATCTCATGGATAGATTCAGGTTCAACACGGAGAATGCGCCAGATGTATTCTACATCCAGAACTTAAAGAAGAAACCTACGGAGACATTTCACGAGTATGCTACTCCTTGGAGATCAGAAGCTGCTAAGGTCAGGCCGGCTTTAGAAGAAGAACAGATGAACAGGTTTTTCATCCGGGCTCAAGACCCATAGTAATACAAAAGGTTGATGTTGATTGAAGGCCAGAAATTTTCCGACATCATCAAGCTAGGGGAGAGCATTGTGGAAGGTATTAAAAGTGGTATGGTCACAAACCTTGAGGCTTTTCAGGCTACCAACAAGGTTCTACAGTCTGGTGGCACGTCCAAGAAAAGGGACGTAAGCGCCGTGAGGGTTGCACAGAGAACAAAATCCCCAATAAAATACCAAATCTACCTAATATCCCCTCTCACATATCAGCCTACCCCAAATTACCAAGCACTTTTGGCTTCTTACCAAGCTCCACCATCTACTTACCAATCGCCTCTACCACCCGCATATCAGCCTACTTCACCCAAATACTCCCAACCCACACACGTCTACCAAGCCTACAACACCCTACAAGCCCACTATCAATCACCTCCCCCTCGCCAAAATTTCCCTAAACCCCGACCAAACTTCGACCGCAGACCTCCCAAACAATACACCGCCATTGCCGAACCTATCGACCAGCTGTATGAAAGGCTCAAAGCTGCTGGTTATGTTACCCCTATCCCTGCCGTAAACCTCAAAAACCCATCCCAGTGGTTAAACCCAAATAAAACCCGTGCATACCATTCCGGCATAAATTGGCATACCATTGATGAGTGCCGCTCTCTGAAGGATAAGATCCAAGCTTTGATTGACAACAAGATCATTGTGACAAATGCGCATGCTCTGAATGTATGTAACAAACCTCTACCAAACCACAAGGGTGGAGGTGTTCACATGATTGAGGTAGAAGATGATTGGGACCCCGAGGGGTCGATCGGGTTAATAGCAGAAGGTGACGAGTCGAAGAAACTGACAGTCACCCTTAACCCGATTGTGGTCCAGATGCAGCCTTCTGAGGACACCAAGGTTAACATATCCGTACCACTGGATCTTGAAACAC
The DNA here is from genome assembly GCA_026770625.1 of Nicotiana glauca. Classification (NCBI taxonomy): domain Eukaryota; kingdom Viridiplantae; phylum Streptophyta; class Magnoliopsida; order Solanales; family Solanaceae; genus Nicotiana; species Nicotiana glauca. The sequence continues at coordinate 21,892 of MU680407.1, read as the reverse complement.
CATCCTCCGCAAAGATGCCAACACCAATCGAGGTCAAGTTTGGGTTCCCAAAGGAACCGGTACCATTTAAGGTTACTGTATTACCTCCCAAAGCAAGGGTGCCTATTCTGGTAGCAATGAGAGCCGTAACACCGTTCTACCCTAAAGCATTACCAAGGGATTACACAGCCGAAGCAAGGAGGAAAAGGAAAACCAAATGCGGAGAAGCAAGTGCAGCACAGGGTATGACAAGAACCGGCAGGGTTTATACCCCGTAGCATTTGGCTAAGTCAAGTAGGCAAGCCTCTGGTCGACAGACCATCATTGAAACCGGGCCTAACGACCTCTGGAGGAAGATACAAGATAAAGAGTATTCAGTCATTGATCAGTTAAACAAAATTCCAGCACAGATCTCTATATTGGCTCTGCTACAAAGCTCTGACGCACATAAGAATGCCTTATTAAAGGTTCTGAGCGAGGCATATGTACCCAGCAACATCACTGGAGGAGAAATGGCAAACATGGTAGGGCAGGTATTGGAGAGTCACAAAATCACTTTCCATGAAGATGAGCTGCCACCGAAAGAGCTGAGCCACAACAGGGCGTTGCACATCACTGTGCAATGTGGGGATTATTTAATCACTAGGGTCCTGATCGATGGAGGGTCCATCCTCAATATTTGCACGTTGGTGACACTCAGAACATTAGGGAAAGGTCTGCACGAGATCAAAGACATGGCCATTAACGTTAAAGCCTTCAATGGCTCCCAAAGGTCAACTATCGGGGAAATTAGCCTGTGTTTACAAATGGGACCTACTTGGTTCGATGTTGACTTTCAAGTGATAGACGTGCCAGCGTCTTACAACTTGCTGTTGGGATGACCTTGGATTCATGCCGCTGGGGCTGTAGCATCAACCTTACATCAAGAAGTGAAGTTTGAGTGGAATCATCAAGAGGTGATTATTCATGGCGACGGTAGCAATCCCATATACACTCGCCAAACCATCCCAGCAATCGGAGGAAGAAGAAAGATAGGCGGAGAAACCTACCATCACATCGAGCGATTCAACGCCATAGACAAGGATAAATGGTGGGACAACAAAATTGAAAGCATACTAAATTGGAGCGGGTATGAGACATGCAAAGGACTCGGCAAGAATCTCCAAGGGATCGCTAAGCCTATCAAACTTAAGAAACACGGTACCACTTTTGGTTTGGGATAAGAGTAGACCTGGGAGGAATTCAACCACTGGTCACCACCTTGGCGCAGTCCTTATTACCCACTGGAATAGCCGATACCTCGTTTGGAGCATACTTTTCAACCAGCCGATGTCATATATGGGTTGGAAGAAGAGGAAGCACTGGCAGCAATGAGGAGTTTGTTTTTGGAAGATGATAGCATGGATTGTTGCGTCATCTTTGAGGAGGAGGGGGAGAAAGGCCCTTCCATACAAGTCGTGAGCCGAGAAGAGTGCCTCAATAATTGGTCCATCAGAACCACCAGAGTTCGGGGTGCCTCGGGGTAGCAAGGCTAAACAAAGCACCACACACTATTTTGTTTTACTAGTTTATATTCCTTTCGCATTTTTAATTTTCGCAAAAAAGAGCTCCGATATTCAAAACATTTATGGAATTTATTAAAAGCATTTCAGTTTCTTATAAATCTTATGCTTATTATTTTTCATTACTTTACTCAAACAACATTACCATTAATTATCTTGATGAACCAATGACTGTGACATGCAACGAGACAACGCATCAAACGGACATAGATTCAGAGGAAGATGATATATCGGAAGAGATTGTTAAGGAAGTTGAGAATTTCGAAAATGGGCCTAAGTCCAACTTGGACGAGACTAAGATTGTCAACCTGGGAGATGCAAAAAACATCAAGGAAACATGAATCATCGTCATTTGTCACTATTAGAAAAGAAAGAATATACATAGTTCCTAAGAGAGTATGAAGACATATTTGCTTGGTCATATGACAACATGACTGGTCTAAGTACATCCATTGTGGCCACAAATTGCCGACTAATCCGGCCTGTTTGCCAGTGAAGCAGAAGCTCAGAAAGTTCAAGCTAGATATGAGTTTGAAAATCAAGGAAGAAGTCACTAAGTAGGTCAAAGCTAAGGTTCTCAGGGTAGTAGAGTATCCGACATGGTTAGCCAATATTGTGCCAGTACCAAAGGACGGGCAAGTTAGAGTCTGTATCGACTACCGGGACCTCAACTAGGCCAGTCCCAAAAACGACCTTTCCTTGCCACACATACACATTTTGATTGACAATTGCGCTAAGCATGAGCTGCAGTCATTCGTTGATTATTTTGCTGGATACCACAAGATATGAATGGATGAACAAGATGCTGAGAAAATGGCCTTCATTACACCATGGGGGATGTACTGCTACAAGATGATGCCATTCAGGTTAAACAATGCAGGGGCCACTTACATGAGGGCCATGACTACCATTTTCCATGATATGATACACAAGGAGATCGAAGTATATGTAGATGATGTCATCATAAGTCCAAGAAAGCCATAGATCACATGGAAGATTTGAGGAAATTCTTCAATAGACTGAGAAGATACAACCTGAAATTGAATCCCGCAAAATATGCATTCGGGGTTCCAGCTACGAAATCGCTTGGGTTCATTGTGAGTCGCCGAGGGATAAAATTGAATCCATCAAAGGTCAAAGCTATTTAAGAATTGCCACCGCTAAAGAACAAGAAAGAAGTAATGAGTTTCTTGGGGAGACTCAACTACATCAGCTGGTTTATAGCACAGTCTACTGTCATCTGTGAGCCAATATTTAAGATGTTGAAGAAGCATGCCGCTACCAAAAGGATAGATGACTGCCAAAAGGCTTTCGACTGAATCAAGGAGTACTTGTCAACACCATAAGTTTGGTCCCGCCCGAGCCAGGTAGACCCCTGTTACTCTAACTTGCAGTACTAGATGGAGCATTTGGTTGTGTTCTGGTGCAGCATGATGAAACAGGGAGAAAAGAGCAGGCCATCTATTATCTCAGTAAGAAGTTCACCCCGTATGAGGCCCGGTATTCTCGGTTGGAACGCACTTGTTGTGCCCTGACTTGGGTAGCTCAGAAATTGAGGCACTATTTCTGTGCTTACACCACGTATCTCATATCAAGAATGGACCCATTGAAGTACATCTTTCAGAAGCCCATGCCCACTGGCAAGCTAGCCAAGTGGCAAATCATGCTGAGTGAGTTCGACATTGTCTACGTAACTCAGAAAGGAATCAAAGAGAAGGCATTAGCAGATCACCTTGCAGAGAACCCTGTGGACGGAGAATACGAGCCCTTAAAGATGTATTTTCCTAATGAGGAGGTATCATTTGTAGGAGAAGACATTACAGAATCCTATGACGGTCGGAGAATGTTTTTTGATGAATCATCGAATTTCAAAGGAGTTGGCATAGGAGCAGTCCTAATATCAGAAACTGACCAGCATTATCCGGTGTCTGCGAAACTCAGATTCCCGTGCACCAACAACATGGCCGAGTAAAAAGCCTGCATCTTGGGACTCAAGATAGCCATTGACATGAACATCCAAGAGTTGCTGGTGATTAGGGATTCAGACTTACTTATACATCAGGTTCGAGAAGAATAGGCAACCAAGAACTCCAAGATACTCCCATACTTGCATCATGCACAAGAGTTGAGGAAGAGGTTCATAAAGACAGAATTCCGGCATGTTCCCAGAGTCTAGAATGAGTTTGCAGACGCACTGGCGACCCTATTATCTATGATTCAGCATCCAGATAAGAACTTTATAGACCCTATTCCAGTGAACATTCATGATCAGTCAGCTTACTGTGCTCATGTCGAGGAAGAAGCAGAGGAAAAGCCTTGGTTTCACGATATCAAGGAATTTTTATCCAAAGGAGAATATCCAGAACTTGCAAATGCTACTCAGAAACGCACACTTCGAAGATTGTCCAACAATTTCTTCCACAGAGGGGGGATCCTGTTTAGGAGGACTCTGGATTTGGGTTTGCTAAGGTGTGTTGATGTGAAGGAAGCATCTAAATTGCTAGAGGAAATTCATGTCAGGACTTGTGGTCCACATATGAACGGTTTTGTCTTAGCTAGGAAGATACTCCGGGCTGGTTATTTCTGGATGACTATGGAAACGGAATGCATCTAGTATGTTCGAAAGTTCCATCGCTGTCAGATACATGCAAACATGATAAAGGTGCCTCCAAATGAGCTTACTGCAACAAGCTCGCCATGGCCGTTCGCCGCTTGGGGAATGGATGTTATCGGACCTATCGAGCCCGCCGCATCAAACGGGCACAAATTCATTCTAGTGGAAATTGATTATTTCACCAAATGGGTTGAAGCAACATCTTACAAAGTAGTGACTAAGAAAGTCGTGGCAGACTTTGTCCGCGACCGCATTGTTTGTCGGTTCGGGATTCTAGAATCAATCATCACTGATACTGGTTCCAATCTCAATAGTGATTTGATGAAGTCCATGTGTGAAACTTTCAAGATCAAACACAAGAATTCTACAGCTTACAGACCTCAGATGAATGGAGCTGTAGAAGCCACCAATAAGAATATCAAGAAGATACTAAGGAAAATGATTGAAAAACATAAGCAGTGGCATGAGAACTTATCATTTGCTTTTTTTTTGGTAAACCGCTAGGCAAGCGCCTAAGGATAGTTTTTTTATATATAAAAGCAAATAAAATACAACAATTAGGAAAAGTGCAAATAAGGGGGACAATAGCACCGGTGTTGTTGCCTATATGCCTTGGCTATATAATCACTCCTCTGTGCCTCACACTGCCTTATGATGACAGCCTCATGAGGATTCATGGTGTAGCTGTCGGCAACTTCTCATGAGGGCATATAATCTCATAGCCGTGTGGATAATTTCCAAAGGCATAGGACCAAGGCAACACAAACCGGGCTAAACCTTACCTTACTAATCCTATTGAGGCATAAAATAGCCTCACTAGCAAGCATGCAAAAAGAAAGAACTAGCTAAAACTAAATATTCAGTGATCATCACAGAGTTTATAGCATACTCTATGATGATATTACAGATGATAATACTTATAAAATGATATAATAATACAATGTAAAAAATTGAGTCTTTGCCCTCTTTGTTGAAACTTGTGCATTCTTCAATTTGTAGCTCTTTTTCTTCTTCTTCCGCTTTCTTCAAATACTCTTCAAACTTTACCCATTTGCTTTGTTGGGATACCGCACCACAGTTCGCACATCAACCGGGGCAACTCCCTATATGCTGGTTTATGGTACAAAGGCGGTCATTCCCGACGAGGTAGATGTTCCTTCCTTGAGGATCATACATGAAGCAGAACTCGATGACGTAGAATGGGTAAGGAGCTGCTACGAGCAGTTAGCTCTTATAGATGGAAAAAGAATGAATGCAGTTTGTCATGGTCAACTTTATTAGAACAGAATGTCCAGAGCCTTCAACAAAAGAGTCAAGCCGAGACAATTCACACCGGGGCAGCTAGTGTTAAAGAAGATTTTCCCGCATCAGGATGAGGCCAAAGAGAAGTTCTCTCCCAACTGACAAGGTCCATACATGGTTCACCGGGTTCTAACAGGAGGAGCCCTCATACTTGCAGAAATGGATGGAGATGTTTGGACGAAGCCCATCAATTCAGACGCAGTGAAGCGATACTATGTGTAACTATTTATGGTTATGATGTAATTTGAACTACGTCTGAACTGATTCCCATTTAAGAGGGGATACGTAGGTAGCCTTATGGGTTCGGTCACAATTCAATAAAATTTTCATTCCCCCCCGGAATTTGAAACTAGGGCAGAATTTTGAGGAGGACCCTCAAAATTCCGAAGTAACTTCAGGCGATCATCGTAAGCAGCCGTCAGAACTATCAACCTAGTAAACTGGGGTAGAATTTTAAGGAGGACCCTCAAAATTCCGGAGCAAGAGAGGTTGCAATGTCTTGAATCGCGTCACAGTCGCCGGTTCATCTAAAGAAAACTATTTTTCAATTATGTATTTATGTTATATTTTTACTAAATCACGCATGTCTATTATCAAAATTTCTTTGTTTAGCGATGCTACCCCAATGATGCATAACATCGCTGAAAATAGAGACAAGTAGGACAAACAAAGTCCACGGGATCTACGAACTAACATTTCCCCTCTACAAAACTCACGATTTTTCTTTGGATGCAGGCACCCAAGTTGTAAATCATCGAATACATTTATACACTCGTAATTTTAGGGAATACGACCCTAAAAACCATCACATATTCACATTTGCTATCCACACACAACATCCCCAACAGCCACAATATTGCATTCAGCTATCAACTATCAGCTAAGAGATTTTACTACTGTTCGCTTTTTACTTTTCTACATTGCATAAGGCTACCTTTCTGCCTTCCGAGGTTAAGCTCTACCTATATCTGCATTTTCGCATTGCATAAGGCTACCTTTCTGCCTTCTGAGACTATGCTCTGTCTCCATCTGCATTTCTGCATTGCATAAGGCTATCTTTCTGCCTTCCGAGACTAGGCTCTGTCTCCATCTGCATTTTTCTACATTGCATAAGTCTACCTTTATGCCTTCAGAGACTAGGCTCTGTCTCCATCTGCATTTTTCTGCATTGCATAAGGTTACCTTTCTGCCTTCCGTGGTTAAGCTCTACCTCCATCTGCATTTCTGCATTGCATAAGTCTACCTTTCGGCCTTCCGAGACTAGGCTCTGTCTCCATATGCATTTTTCTATATTGCATAAGGATACCTTTCTGCCTTCCGAGGTTAAGCTCTACCTCTATTTGTATTTTTGCATTGCATAAGGCTACCTTTTTGCCTTCCGAGGTTAAGCTCTACCTCCATCTACATTTCTGCATTGCATAAGGCTACCTTTCCGCCTTCCGAGACTAGGCTCTGTCTCCATCTGTATTTTTCTGCATTGCATAAGGGTACCTTTCTGCCTTTCGAGGTTAAGTGATAAGTTGGTATCTTACCAAATTATCTTGTCTATAAATCTATACTTTTGCTATGTTTGAGTGATAAAATATCGTGTATTTAATGTAATTTACTTCTATTTTACAGGTTGTATGTGATTTAGAGGTAATGGTGAAGAAACCAAGTAAAAACAAGTCAAAAAGGAGCTAAAATGGACAATGAAAAACTGCCAAGTTGTTTACTCTTCGCGAACGCGAAGGAACAATGCGAACGCGAAGAAGCACTCAGCTAGACCTTCGCGAACGCGAAGTACAAATCGCGAACGCGGTACAGCCGAACCTGAACCTGAACCTTCGCGAATACGAAGATACCAAATGCGAACGCGATGAGGCAAAATAGGAACCTTCGCGAACGTGATGTTATAAATGCGTACGCGATGGCTGAGGAACATAAGCCTTCGCGAATGCGGAGTCTTGAGCACGAACGCGAAGAACTGGGCGTGAAAACTGGAATTTCACATTTTTATTCCCAAACCATTTTTATCCATGACCAAACACATCTTTGGTAGATCTTTGGCTTATTTTCAGTTCATAGAACTAGAGAGAACATTTATTGAAGCTAGGGTTTTTGCACACACACTTGGGTCTTGAAGATTGAAGCTTGGGGTTAAGATTTTCTTACCCATTTATGTTTATTTCTTCATTTCCTTGCTTTGTATTGAATATTTAAGTGTGTAGTATTTATTTC
>MU680406.1:7220-50327 GCA_026770625.1 Nicotiana glauca | reverse complement strand
CTTAATAAAATTACTCCAATTAAATTCTAACGCACCCAATACCGATAATGAAACATAAAGCAATACAATAAGGGAAAAACAGGGTGGTAATACCTGAGACGACGGGTCGGGTCGTCACACATACCCCATAACATAATGGAGTTGCCGAGAGAATGAATAGAACTCTTCTTGAAAAGGCTCGTTATATGCTCACACAAGCCAAAATGTCCAAAGTATTTTGGGCTGAAGCAGTTCACACTACTGCTCATATTGTCAATCGATCTCCAGCATCGACAATTGACTTTAAGACTTCGAATGAGGTATGGTCAGGTGAACCCTCTAACTATTCATACTTACGAGTATTTGGATATCCAGCTTATTATCACGTTAATGAAGGAAAACTTGAACCAAAGGCTAAGAAGGCCATATTCGTAGGGTATGTGGATGGAGCAAAAGGGTACAAACTTTGGTGTTTGTCTTTACTCAAATTTATAGTTAGTAGAGATGTCACCTTCGATGAATCCTTTATACTTGATCCCTGTAAAGTTTCCGTGGAGTTTTCAGGAAACAAGAACAACGAGCAGGTGGAGCCTCCGGTGGAGCTTGCCAAGGAAAAGGATCAAGAGACTCAGGTTAAAGATGAGTCAGAAGATGTAGACCTTGAAGAACTTGCTGTCAATGAACCATACACAATTGCGAAGGGGAGGGAGAAGAGGCAGACACGAGAACCGGAACGCCTTATAAATCAAGCAAACTTGATTGCATATGCGTTCGTAGCTGCACAAGAAGAGATTAAGGATCTGGAGCCCTCCTCGTATATTGAAGCAACTTCTTGCAAGGATGCTGCACAATGGCGGTTAGCCATGACTGAAGAGATGGAGTCTCTTCACAAGAATCAGACATGGGTCTTGGTGAAAAGACAAAAGGGGAAGAGGGCAGTTGGATGCAAGTGGATCTACAGAAAGAAAGAGGGAATTCCTGAAGTGGAAGATGCTAGGTTCAAGGCAAGATTGGTTGCAAAAGATTTCAGTCAGAAGGAGGGAATTGACTACAATGAGATTTTCTCTCCAGCCGTGAAGCATAGCTCAATTTGTGTGCTACTAGCATTGGTTGCACAATTTGACTTGGAGCTTCAACAGCTTGATATCAAAACTGCTTTCTTACACGGTGATCTAGAAGAGACAATCTATATGGATCAGCCTGAAGGTTTCCTAGCTGAGGGCAAAGAAGATCACGTATGCCAACTAAAGAAGTCTTTGTATGGTTTGAAGCAATCCCCTAGACAGTGGTACAAAAGGTTTGATGCATTCACGACTACACATGAATTCTCAAAGAGTGCATTTGATAGTTGTGTGTATCACAAGAAGATGTCTGGTAACTCAATGATTTATTTATTGTTGTATGTTGATGATATGCTTATTTCTGCTAACAACATTACAGAGATAAATATTTTGAAGAAACTGTTGAGTAAGGAATTTGACATGAAGGATTTAGGAGTTGCAAAGAAAATCCTTGGTATGGAGATTTCAAGAGAAGACGGTGTTGTACATCTTTCTCAAAAGAGGTATATTGAAAGGATTCTCGAGAGATTCAATATGCATACATGAAAGCCTGTAAGTACATCATTAGCTCCTCATTTTAAACTTTCAGAGTTACAAATGCCTCAATCTGAGGATGAGGTGGAGCATATGTCAAAGATTCTTTATGCCAATGCAGTTGGTAGCATTATGTATGCTATGGTATGCACACGTCCAGATATTGCTCAATCTGTAAGTGTGGTAATTAGATACATGTCCAGCCCAGGAAAGAGGCATTGGGAAGCTGTCAAGTGGATATTGAGATATCTCAAGGGGGCTTCTGGTGTTGGTCTGACTTTTCGAAAAAGTGGTGGAGGTATTTCAATTCTCGGTTATGTGGATTCTGACTATGCAGGAGATCTTGACAGAAGAAGGTCCACAACTGGATACATCTTTACCCTCGTTGGCAGTGCCGTTAGTTGGAAGTCGACTCTGCAGTCGATTGTCGCTTTGTCTACGACAGAAGCAGAATACATGGCTGCAGCGGAGGCAATGAAGGAAGCTATCTGGTTGAAAGGTTTAGTAGCGGAATTGAGTTTGGTTCAGCTGGAATCAACTCTTAGATGTGATAGTCAGAGTGTTATTCATCTAATGAAAAATCAGAGATTTCATGAGCGCACTAAACACATTGATGTCAGATTTCATTTTATTCGAGATGTTGTTGAAGAGGGAACTATCAACGTCGTGAAGGTTATCACAGACGATAATGCTGCAGGCGTGTTGACCAAGATAGTCCCGCTCGCTAAGTTTGCACACTGCAAGGACTTGGTGGGGGTGTGCATCAACTAATTCAACTCCGAAGAGAATAGTTGTTAGGTGGAGGTGGTATGTTCAACCATAGTTTGATTCTTCTTGTTTCTTACAACGGGATTGCCAAGTAAGCTTAGAAGTTTTGGCTAGAGTTGTTCACACGCATGCTTAAAATGCAAACCAAGGTGGAGATTGAAAATGTTGGTTTATGTTTAGTCAGCAATGGCATGCTGAAAATGTTGGTTTATGTTTAGTCAACAATGGCATGCTGAAAATGTTGGTTTATGTTTAGTCAACAATGGCATGCCAATTGGAAGAGTTGGTGGAAAGAGTTGGTATGAATGCTAGGAGGAAGCTTCCTCCTTTGATGTCACCCATGACATCAAGAAGAAGTAGTTTGATGTCACCAATGACATCAAGATGAGGTCCTTACCTTTATAAATAGATTCACTCCTTCATTTGTAGAAACCATCCCAAAAATAATACAATACATTGTAGTGAGTAGAGAGTTAAGAGAGAAATTCTCTTAAGTGTAATTGGGAAATCTTCCCTTCCTTTGTAAATAATAGAAAGGCAATTGTTCTCTGGTGGACGTAGGATTATTTTGATCTGAACCACGTTAAATCTTGTGTTCTTTCTTTTACGTTTTCGCTAACATGATATTTAGTACTTTTAATAAAAATTAAAGTTCTTAATATAAGAGAAAGTAGAACTCTTTAGATATGTAAATAAAGTAATAATTTGACATATTCAAAATGGATAGATGAATAGTTTTCTCAACATTTCATTTTTACTCCTTCATTAGATAATGTATAAAAAATTCACTCTCCCTTTCTTAATATGTCCAAGTCAATCTTTCTTACTCACTTGTTTTCTCTAATATTTCATTAATACTCACTTTCTTTCTACAAGATTTCATTAGCTTTACTATTCAACAATACTTTTAAACTTCCAATAATTCTATACTTCTATTGCTCTATAAAGTATTATCTAATATCAATAATTTTTCAAGAAAGATTAAATGAGCTGGCTATATTATTAATTGAATAATGATAATTAGAGAAAGTCCATTATAAAAAAGATTATTAACAACTTTGTATTTCAAAAAGTTGGAAGAATATACTTCAAATAAAAACGTATGTTATAACTTTCTTTTAAAAATTTAGGCCCCATATTAAACTCTGGCCTTAGGCTCTTCATATCCTTGAGCCGCCCATATCTCCCATATTATATTAATTTGTGGGTCAATCAATTTCAACATCACACATCATAACTAATTTCAAATTGGAATCTCGAAAAGCTTTGTGTTAAATAAAGGAGCTTCTTACTACAACACTGAGTAATCTGTAGCCAGAAGCAAAACATCTAATGGTCTTCCCTCGAATGTGAACACTCTTTAGAAAAGAGAATAAATTTCAAGCTAGATTGTCCATAAGAGTTTCATTACTGGTTCAAGCAATAACTACAACTGAAAAACCCAAATTCTACTGCTACTGAGATAAATAAAATAAATGAAATTAAGAGGAAAAGAAAAAAAGAAGAAAAAAAATCACCTTTAGACGAGCAATGACATTCTGAAGTTGATTCGCCCAAATGGATACTTGTCACGACCCCAAATCCCGGTCGTGATGGCGCCCAACACACTGCTAGGCAAGCCCGACCAATTTACCAACCTTAACCCTTTTTATACAATTTATGATTCACTTAACATAATTAATTACTAAGTCATAATACTGAAAGTCTGAAATATATTCAAACTTGCGGAAAACCCAAGTAGAAATACTACTACACAGCCCGAATGATCAGGTGTCACAAATTTGAGCCTCTAATACACGAGTGTCAACCTATTACATATTGTTCTACAGAAAATGCAGAATAAAACAAATAGGATAGATGGAAGATCAGGACTGCGAACGCCATGTAACTACCTTAATGCTCCCGGATACGATGCTCGACAGAGATAGTCTCACTCAGCCTCAGTAGGTACACCTGTATCTGCACACGAGGTGTAGGGAGTAAAGTGAGTACTTCCAACTCGGAGAGTAATAAACATAAATAAAGGCTGAGAATGAGAAATCCTAAATAGGCACATGATAAGCTATAATCACAACAGTTCACCAGGTAACATCAATTAAGATAACCAATGAAATTTACAACACTGCAACAGAGAAATAAATAATGACAGTCAAATATGCAATGCAGCACATAAACCGGTACTCTCTAGTACCCACTGCGGCGTGCAGCCCGAGCCATCCATATATTTATCGTCGACGGCGCTCACTGGGGGTGTGTGACTCCGGAGGAGATCCTACAGCCCAAGCGCAATATCAAGCCATCTCATGGCATCAAATCTATGCCCTCGGCCTCATATCAATATCAATGTAATACCACAGCGCCGATCCCATAAGTATGATACCACTGTGGCGCGCAGCCCTATTCCATAATCAGTCCAAAATCACATAAGCCTCTCGGCACAATAGCAAATAGATTATTCAGCCCAAACTTCATTAGAAATATTATTCAAGTCCAAAGTTTTGAGAAAAATGGCTAAGTTTGCAAAACAGTATTTAATACTAGGACTGAGTGCAATTTTCTGTACACATGGTAAGAAACTAATAAAACAATCCCTGAAGGATTCAAACATTTGGCACGAAGCCCAAATTATGATAATTTATCCATTTATTAGGATATCAGTTCAAGCTCCAAGCAATTAGGTAGTATTTTCATTAAGCGGGACGGACCAAGTCACAATCTCCAATGGTGCTCTACCCCACGCCCGTTATCCGGCGTGCAAGTCACCTCAACATAGCACTATGATGTGCAAATTCGGGGTTTCAAACCCTCAACACAGCATTTACATCTATTACTAACCTCAAATCGGCTATATCTTTAGTCCGCGACGCCTTTGCCCTTAGAATTGGCCTGCACGTGCGCCAAATCTATCCAAAATCAGAACGAGTATGTTACATTAGGCTAAGGGAACATAACCCAATCGAAAAGACTCGAAAAACATCGAAAATCATGAAGTTGGCAAAACCCGAGCCCCGGGTCCACTTCTCGAAAAATTACAAAATTTACATCAATGTGTTCCTTATCTCCCCACGAGTCTAACCATACCAATTTCAACAATTTCCCATATCGTTTCGACCTTCAAATCCTCAATTATATCCGAGAGGGTTTCTAAGTTTTTCTCCCTTAAATTCACGGACTAACGATAAAACTTGCAATAGATTCAAGTAATATAACCAAAATTGAGTTAAGAACACTTACCCCATTGTTCTCTATGAAAATTTGTCCAAAAATCGCCCTATATGAGCTCCAAATCATTAAAAATAGGAAATGGGAACGAAGTCCCATTTCCAGAACTTAACCTTTCTGGCCAGACCATTTTTGCTTCCGCGATAAAAACGTCGCTTCTACGACTTCCACTTCTGCGAATTTCTTCTGCTTCTGCGGATTTGACTATTTTTGCGACCATAATTCTGCTTCTGCGATAGCACAGGAGCGGTTCCCAAATCCGCTTTTGTGGAACCAACACACAAGCCACAACACCGCTTCTGCGGTCCATTTTTCGCATAAGCGAGACCGCTTCTGCGGTCCGGATCTCCACTTTTGCGAAACTTTTGCACCTGTGACTTCTCCTTCGCTTCTGCGGAACAACATACGCGGTCCAATTTCTGCAGAAGCGAAAATACCAGATACCAGCAGCTCAAAATTTTCAAAAATGACCCGTTGGGCATCTGAAACACACCCGAGGCCCCCGGGACCTCAACCAAAAATGCCAACACCTCCTAAAATATCATACAAACTTGTTCCAATTATCAAAGCACCTCAACTAACACAAAAATCATTGAATTACATCGAATTCAAGCTTAAGTTCTTTTAAAACTTCCAAAACACGCATTCGATAAAAAACCCGGCCAAACCACGTCCAAATGACCTGAAATTTTGCACAAACATCCCAAATCACCTAATGAAGCTATTGCAACTCTCAGAATTCCATTCCGACTCCCGTATCAAAATCTCACCTATCAACCGAAAATCGTCAAAATACTAACTTCGCCAATTCAAGCCTAATTCTACACCGGACCTCCAAAACTACTTCCGATCACACTCCTAAGTCACAAATCACCTCCCGGAGCGAACCAAACCATCGGAATTCACATCCGAGCCCTCTAACTCATAAGTCAACATCTGGTTGGCTTTTCCAGCTTAAGCCTTCTTAAAAGAGACTAAGGGTCTCATTTCTTATCAAAACCATTCCAAATCAACCTGATTACACAAGATACGGATAATGGAGCATAAAAAAGCTGAAAAATAGGGAAAACGGGGCGATAACTCATGAGACGACGGGTCGGTTCATCACATCCTCCTCAACTAAAACAAACGCTCGTCCTCGAGCGAGTTAAGAAACATACCTGAAGTCTCAAATAGGTGAGGATATCTGCTCCGCATCTCCCGCTCGGTCTCCCAGGTAGCCTCCTCCACGGGCCGACCTCTCCACTGCACTTTCACTGACGCTATATCTTTTGATCTCAATTTTCGAACCTGTCGACCCAAAATAGCCACTGGCTATACATCATAAGTCAAATCCTCATCTAACTACACTGTGCTGAAATCCAAAACATGAGACGGTTCCCCAACATACTTCCGGAGCATGGAAACATGGAATACCGGATGAACACCTGACAAACTAGGTGGCAAGGCAAGCATATAGGCCACCTCTCCAACTCTGCTAAGTACCTCAAAAGGTCCAATAAATCGTGGGCTCAACTTCCCTTTCTTTCCAAATCTCATAACACCCTTCATGGGCGATACCTTTAGCAAGACCTTCTTACCCACCATATAAGATACATCTCGAACCTTCCGGTCCGCATAACTCTTCTGACGCGACTGAGCTGTACGAAGTCTCTCCTGAATCACTTTTACTTTCTTTAAGGCATCCTGAACCAACTCTGTCCCCAATAATCTAGCCTCGCCGAGCTCAAACCAACCCACTGGAGATCTACACCGCCTTCCATACAAGGCTTCATGCGGTGCCATCTGAATGCTGGACTGAAAGCTGTTGTTGTAAGAAAACTCTACAAGCGGCAGAAACTCATCCCAAGAACCTCCGAAATCAATCACACAGGCACGCAACATATCCTCCAATATCTGAATAGTACGCTCGGACTGTCTGTCCGTCTAAGGATGAAATGCTGTGCTCAACTCCACATGAGTACCCAACTCTCGCTGAAAAGTTCTCCAAAACTAGGAGGTAAACTGAGTACCTCTATCTGAGATAATGGAAACTGGAACACCGTGCAATCGCACAATCTCTCGGATAAATATCCCTGCCAAGCGCTCCAAAGAATAAGTAGTACACACCGGAATGAAGTGCGCGAATTTGGTCAGCCGATCACAATCACCCAAATAGAATCAAATTTCTTCAAAGTTCGAGGAAGACCACTCACAAAATCCATAGTAACTCTCTTCCTCTTCCATTCTGGAATAATCATCCGCTGAAGCAAACCACCCGGTCTCTGATGCTCATATTTCACCTACTGACAGTTGAGACACCGAGCTACATAACCTACAATATCTTTCTTCATTCTTCTCCACCAGTAGTGCTGTCTGAGATCCTGATACATCTTCGCGGCACCCGGATGAATAGAATACCGCGAGCTGTGGGCCTCCTCCAGAATTAACTCTCTAAGCCCATCTACATTGGGCGCGCAGATACGGCCCTGCATCCTCAATACGTCCTCATCATTAATAGTCGCATTTTGGCATCATCATGTTGAACTCTGTCCTTCAGGACAAGCAAATGCGGATCATCATACTGGCGCTTTCTGATGTGTTCATATAAAGAAGACCGAGAAACCACGCAAGCCAACACACGACTGGACTCTGAAATATCCAATCTCACAAACCGATTGGCTAAGGTCTGAACATCAACTGCAAATGGCCTCTCCTTAACTAGAATGTACGCCAAGCTTCCCATACTCACTGCCTTTCGGCTCAAGGCATCGGCCACTACATTAGCCTTTCTTGGATGATACAGAATAGTGATATTATAGTCTTTAAGCAATTCTAGCCATCTCCGGTACCTCAAATTAAGGTCTTTTTGCTTAAACAAATGCTGAAGACTGCGATGATCAGTGAATACCTCACAAGATACGCCATATAAATAGTGCCTCCAAATCTTCAAGGCATGAACTATATCAACCAACTCTAAGTCATGAACAAGGTAGTTCTTCTCATGGGGCTTTAACTGACGAGAAACATAAGCAATAACTCTACCCTCATGTATCAACACACAACCAGTCCCAACTCTCGAAGCATCACAATATACAGTATAAGAACCTGAAGCTGATGGTAAAACCAACACTGGAGCTGTGATCAAAACTGTCTTGAGCTTCTGAAAGCTCTCCTCACACTCGTCTGACCATACAAATGGAGCACCCTTCTGGGTCAACTTGGTCAAAGGCGCTGCAATACATGAAAACCCCTGAACAAACCGACGATAATAGCCTGCTAATCCGAGAAATTTACGGATCTCTGTGGTTGAGGACAGTTTAGACCAACTCTGCACTGCTTCTATCTTTTTTGGATCAACCTGAATACCCTCGCTGGACAATATGTGTCCCAAGAATGCCACAGAACTTAGCCAAAATTCACACTTGGAAAATTTTGCATAAAGCTTCTCCTCCCTCAATCTATGCAACACTACACACAAATACTTGGCGTGCTCCTTCTGGCTACGCGAGTACACCAGAATATCATCAATAAATACAACAACAAAAGAATCCAAATAAGGCCGAAATACACTATTCATCAGATGCATGAACGCTGCTAGGGCATTGGTCGGCCCAAAAGACATAACAAGGAACTCATAATGACCGTATCTGGTCCTGAAGACTGTCTTAGGAATGTCTGAATCCCTGATCTTCAGCTGGTGATAGCCTGAACGAAGATCAATTTTGGAAAATACGCAAGCTCCCTGTAGCTGATCAAATAAATCATCAATACGAGGCAAGGGATACTTGTTCTTCACTGATGATTTATTCAACTGCCTGTAATCAGTGCACATTCTCATTGTGCCATCCTTCTTCTTTACAAATAAGACTGGTGCACCCCAAGGTGACACACTAGGCCATACGTTATGGTGGAATAGAAATGAGCTGAGTGCCCGGCACCAGATCAATGCCAAAATCAATATCCCTATCCGGCGGCATGCCCGACAGGTCTGCAGGAAATACATCAGAAAAATCCCTTACAACTGGGATTGAATCGATACTAGGAGTCTCAGCTCCAACATCTCGCACAAAAGCTAGATATGATAGACAACCCTTCCCAACCATACGTTGGTCCCTTAAGAAAGAAATTACTCTGCTAGGAACATAATCAGTCATACCACGCCACTCGATCCGCGGAACCCCCGAAATAGCCAAAATGACTGTCTTAGCATGACAGTCTAGAATAGCATGACACGGAGATAGCCAATCCATGCCCAGAATGACATTGTAGTCTACCGTGCTCAATAGCAATAAATCAACTCGGGTCTCCAGACCCCCAATAATCACAACACATGACCGGTACACACGGTCCACAATCATGGTATCACCCACCGAGGTAGATACATGAACAGGTAAAGATAGAAACTCCCGGGGCGTACCCAAATAATGAGCAAAATATAAAGACACATATGAATAGGTGGAACCAGGATCAAATAATACAGTGGCCTCCCTGTGGCAGACTGAGACAATACCTGTGATAACGGCGTCTGAAGCAATAACATCTGACCTACCTGTCATAGCATAGAAACGAGCCTGGCCACCGTCGGATCGACCTCCACCTCTGGGGTGACCCCTGGATGTCTGACCTCCACCCCTGGCTGACTAGGCGGGTGACGAAGTAGCTGGTGTGAAAGTCGAGGGCTGATCCTTCTGCTGAGACCGACCGCCATGAAGTCGAGGACAATACCTCTTCATATGCCCAAACTCCCTGCACTCATAACAACTACCCGGTGCTGGAGATGGAAACTTAAGGGAGCCTCTCGCACCGGAGTGAGTAGCAGGTGTACTCGGTGTAGAAGAACCCTGAACTGATGGAGCAGGAGATGAACTCTGAGCTGGGAGGGCACTAAGTGAAGACTGGCCCTGCTGGAACCCCTGATGACCACGGTCTGAAAATCCCCGACGGTACTCTGGACGAGCTGAATGAGCAGGCCTAAAAGAATGACCTTTACTTTGCTGAAACTGGCCCCTCGGCAGAACACCACTGAAACTGCCCGATCCTTGAGGCCTCTTGGCCTCCCTCTCCTCTCGCTCCCTGCAGCGAACTGTCTCAATACCACGAGCAATATCAACCACCTCCACAAACGAAACACTCAATACTCTCTCTCTAGTCATCAAAATATGGAGAGAGTAGTCAAGACCATCCACAAATCTCAAGATCCTCTCACGATCCGTCGGAATCATCCAAGTAGCATGACGAGCCAACTGTGAATCTCATCTCGTACTGGGTCACAGACATATCCCCCTGAGTCAACCACTCAAACCTACACCTCTCAAAATCTTACCACCAAGTAAACGCAGCTCCCTGGAACTGAAATGTAGTAAAATACACACCACTTCACTCCAAAATCCCTGCGGTTCGAACGATACGCTGACACTTGTCAAGAAAACCCTGGGCATCCTCGCCCTCTGCACCACTAAATGTCAGAGGCTGTAGTCTACCAAACCTCTCAAGACGACGCTGCTCATCGTCTGGCATAGGTGGAACCAAAAAGTTCTGAACTGGTGCAACCGGCTGAACTGGAACTGCTTTCGGTGTTTGCAATCCCTGCACAACCTACTCAGGTGTGCGATTAACAGGAGTCTGGGTGCCTTCCCTGGCCTGTGAAGTGGCTGCGGCTGTGGTGGTTGAGACCACCTGAGCTAGGCTAGTGCAAACTGTCAGAATCTGAGCCAAGGTCTCCTGAAGACCCGGAATCACAAAAGGCACAGTTGGTGCCTGAACAGGTGCTGCTGGAATATCCCCAGCTGGAGTCTGATCCTGAGCAGGGGCAACTGGTGGATCAACAGGTGCTGCCCTAGCTGCTCTTCCTCTTCCACGACCACGGCCGCGCCCACGGCCTCTGGTGGCCTCAGTAGGTGGCACTGGTGGTCGTCCACCTTGTTCGGTAGCACGAGTCCTCGCCATCTGCGAGAGAATAAAATATCAAAGATTTTGTTCTTGAACCAACAAAGTCGCACGACAAGAATTTCAAGAATGTAAAGTTTCCAAAAGGTTCTGCAGCCTCTCGAGGAAAAGATACAGATGTCTCCGTACCGATCCGCGAGACTCTACTAAATCGGATCATGACTCGCGAGACCAATTAACCTAGGCTCTGATATCAACTTGTCATGACCCCAAATCCCGGTCGTAATGGCGCCCAACTGTCACGACCCGAATTTCCTACCCTCGGGAGTCGTGATGGCACCTACTAATAGGAGCTAGGCAAGCCAACCTTTATCTATCTCTTTCATTATCAAAATTTCCTTCTTTTAACAATTTAACAATAATAATTAAATACAGCGTAATAAATAAATTTAGCGAAATACTTAATAGATAATACTAGATGCGACACCGTAATGCAAACACAAACATCTACCCAAGAACTGGTGTCACAATACTCACGAACTTATAAGAATACTAAACATAACTGTTTGAAAGAAATATAAAATTGTTTATCTCGAATACATGAGATAACAAACTAAAAATAAGGATAGAGGAGACGCCGGGCCTGCGGACGCCTGCAAGGCTACCTCGGTGTTTCGCTGATCGAAATGCTAACATTTGCACTACTGTTGCTGCTGTCCAAAACTTGTATCTGTGCAAAAGAGCATACAGTGTAGTATCAGCACAACCGATCCCATGTGCTGGTAAGTGCCTAGCCTACTCCGGCGAAGTAGTGACGAGGCTAGGACCAGACACTCACATAAACCTGTGCAGTTTAAATATATATACAACAAGAAATGACAGGAAATAACATGTAATATTTGGGAAGGGGAAGACATACTCTGGGGTGGCAACAAAATATAATATCAGAAATAAACGAGTAATGGAATTAAAATCACTTTCAAGTTCAACTCATCTTGTTGCAGGCGTGCAACCCGATCCCATTTCATTTCATATCTTGTGGTAGGCGTACCACCCGCTCCCATTTCAATTCATATCTTGTGGTAGGCGTACCATTTGCTCCTATTTCAATATCATTTGTGGTAGGCATACCACTCGCTCCCATTTCAATATCATTTGTGGTAGGCGTACCACTCGCTCCCATTTGTGCACATTATGTTACCGGCATGGAAACCAATAACGAATAATCAATATAATTTGTGGTAGGCGTATCACTCGCTCCCATTTCAATATCATTTGTGGTAGGCATACCACTCGCTCCCATTTCAATATACCTTGTGGTAGGCGTACCACTCGCTCCCATTTCAATTTATATCTTGTGGTAGGCGTACCACTCGCTCCCATTTCAATTTATATCTTGTGGTTGGCATACCACTCGCTCCCATTTCAATTTATATCTTGTGCTAGGCGTACCACCCGCTCCCATTTCATTTTTAGCATATTGTACAATATATTACCGACAAAGGAAACCAATAATAAATAATCAAACATTATATTACCGGCAAAGGAAACTAATAATAAATAATCAAACATTATATTACTGGCAAAGGAAACCAATAACAATTAATCACAATTTATTTTCGGTAAAGGAAACCAATACTCTGCGTCAAGGTTCAACAAATAAGTCTTTCATAGATTTAAATAAGAATATGAAATTTATCAATTTAAGATCCACGGTCATGCTCGACACCGACGTATGGATACTCGTCACCATGCCCATACGTCCCACTCGACAAGTAGCAATTAATCAAATACGACTTAACTCCTATTTCCTCAAGCTAGGGTAGACCAAACACTTACCTCGCTTTGCAACCAATTCAAAATTTCTACAAGCCTTCGCCTCGCGAATTCGTCCGAAGTTTCAAATCTAGTTATAAACAGTTCGATTGAGTCAATAAAAATTATAGGAATTAATTCCATATTAAATTCTACATTTTTCATTTAAAATCCAAAATTGCACTAAAATTCGCCCGTGGGGCCCACTTCTCGGAACCCGACAAAAATTACGGAATATGAAACCTCATCCAACCACGAGTCTAACCATACCAAAATTACTAAATTTCGATAACATTTCGACCCTCAAATCCTCAAATTAAACCAAGAGGGTTTTCACGATTTTCCCAACTAAAATCACCAATTAAATGCCAAAACTAGTAATAGATTCGGGTAATCTAACCAAAATTAAGTTAAGAACACTTACCCCGTTGTTTTCTCTGAAAATCTCCCGAAAATCACCTCTTCCCGAGCTCCAATTTGACAAAAATGGATTCGGGTTTACTGTTCACGGTACTGTTCATAAGGTATTGTACACGGTACTGTTCACAGGGTACTGTACATGGTATTGTACACGGTACTGTTCACAGGGTACTGTACACGATTCTGTTCACGGTGTACTGTACACGGTACTGTTTCTGCAATATTTTCTGCAATTTTACCAAGTCTGAAATCACTCCGAGACACCTTCGAAACACTCCCGAGCCCTCGGGGCTCCTAACCAAACACATACACTAACTCAACAACATCCTACGAACTTAACCGTGCGATCAAATCGCCAAAATAACATTAAAAACAATGAATTAAGCCTTAAAATCCATGATTTCTTCCAAATTTCATAAGACTTCAAATTTTCCATTTTAAGCTCGTAACACGTCAAACGACATCCGTTTTCAACCAAACTTTACAGGAAGCACTTAAACAACATATAAGACCTGTACCGGGTGTCGGAACCAAAATACAAGCCCGATACTATCACTTTTCAATCAAATTTCATTTTTATTTTCCTTAAACATTTTCAAAAAATAATTTCACAGAAAAATTCATTTCTCGGGCCTGGGACCTCGAAATTCGATTTCGGGCATACGCCCAAGTCCCATATTTTTCTACGGACCTTCCGAGATCTTCAAATCATGGGTCCGAGTCCGTTTACCAAAAATGTTGACCGAAGTCAAATTTACACATTTTAATATCAAAAACTTAACAAATTTTCATAGAATTTCATATTGGAGCTTCCAGCTACGCGTACGGACTTTGCACGCAAATCGAGGCAATTATAAATGAGGTTTTCAAGGCCTCGGAAGTTTGAAATGAATAAGAAAACAAGTGATGACCCTTTGGGTCGTCACATTCTCCACCTCTAAAATAATAGTTCGTCCTCGAACGGACATAAGAAGGAAGTACCTGAGTCAGGGAATAGATGGGGATAACGGCTCCGCATATCAGCCTCAGACTCCCAGGTCGAAGCCTCAGGAGGCTGACCTCTCCATTGAACACGAACAGAGGGAAAATTCTTGGATCTCAACTGACGAACCTGCCTGTCTAGAATAGCTACAGGCTCTTCCTCATAAGACAAGTCTTTGTCCAACTGGACAGTGCTGAAATCCAACACGTGGGCTGGATCGCCATGATATTTTTGGAGCATGGATACATGAAAAACTAGATGCACAGCTGATAAGCTAGGCGACAATGCAAGTTTATAAGCCACCTCTCCAACTCGCTCAAGAATCTCAAATGGGCCAATAAACCTAGGGCTAAGCTTGCCCTTCTTCCCAAATCTTATCACGCCCTTCATAGGCGACACTCGGAGCAATACTCGCTCCCCAACCATGAAAGCTATATCTCGAACCTTACGATCTGCATAGCTCTTTTGCCTGGACTGAGTTGTACGAAGCCTATCCTAAATGATCTTGACCTTGTCCAAGGCTTCCTGAACCAAATCTGTACCCAACAATAGAGCCTCTCCCGGCTCAAACCATCCAACCGGAGACTGACACCATCTACCATACAAAGCTTCATAAGGGGCCATCTGGATACTCGATTGATAGTTGTTATTATAGGCAAACTCTGCTAAAGGCAGGAACTGATCCCACGAACCTCCAAAGTCAATAACACAGGCTCGGAGCATATCCTCAAATATCTGAATAGTCCACTCGGACTGTCCATCCGTCTGAGGATGAAATGCTGTGCTCAACTGCACCTGGGTGCCTAAATCTCACTGAACTGCTTTCCAAAAACGTGAGGTAAACTCTGTACCTCGATCCGAAATGATAGATACCGGCACACCGTGAAGGCGAACAATTTCCCGGATATAAATTTCAACTAACCTCTCGGATGAATAGGTGACTGCCACAGGAATGAAATGCGCTGACTTGGTCAGTCTATCAATAATGACCCAAACCGTATCAAACTTCTTCCGGGTCAATGGAAGTCCAGTAACGAAGTCCATAGTGATCAGCTCCCATTTCCACTCGGGAAGCTCAATTCTCTGAAATAGACCACCAAGCCTCTGATGCTCATATTTAACCTGTTGAAAATTCAAATATCGTGCTACATATGACACAATGTCCTTTTTCATTCTACACCACCAATAATGTTGCCGCAAATCTTGATACATCTTTGCTGCGCTGGGATGAATAGAATACCGGGAACTGTGGGCCTCCTCCAGAATCAATCCTCTAAGCCCATCAACATTTGACACACAAATTTGCCCTTGCAATCTTAAAACTCCATCAGCATCTAAGGTGACCTGCTTGGCACCTCCTCGCTGGACCGTGTCTTTAAGGACACATAAATGGGGATCATCAAACTGTCGATTGCTGATATGCTCCAATAGTGAAGAACGAGCGACCGTGCAAGCTAGTACTCGACTAGGCTCAGAAATATCCAATCTCACAAATCGGTTGGCTAAGTCCTGAACATCCAAAGCAAGCAGCCTCTGACTGACCGGAATATAAGCAAGACTGCCCATACTGGCTGGCTTCCTGCTCAAAGCATCGGCCACCACATTTGCTTTCCCCGGGTGATTTAAAATGGTGATATCATAATCCTTCAACAATTCCAACCACCTCCTCTGCCTCAAATTCAACTCCTTCTGTTTAAACAGGTACTGAAGACTCTTGTGATCAGTGAATACTTCACATGCCACGCCATACAGATAATGCCTCCAAATCTCCAATGCGTGTACAATAACTGCCAACTCCAAATCATGCACTGGATAGTTCTTCTCATGAATCTTCAACTGCCTCGAAGCATAGGCAATGGCCTTGCTATCCTACATTAATACTGCACCAAGCCCAATACAGGAAACATCACAATAGATTGTATAAGGTCCCGAACCTGTGGGCAAAACCAATACCGGTGCTGTGTTCAAGGCTGTCTTGAGCTTCTGGAAGCTCGCCTCACATCCATCTGATCGTTCGAACTGGGCACCTTTCTGGGTCAATCTGGCCATCGGGGCTGCAATAGATGAAAATCCCTCCACGAACCGTCGATAATAACCTGCTAATCCCAAGAAACTCCAGATCTCTGTAGCCGATGTTAGTCTAGGCCAGTTCTTGACTACCTCAATCTTCCTCGGATCAACCTAAATACTCTCTATCGTTACAACATGACCCATGAATGCTACTGAACTCAACCAGAGTTCGCACTTTGAAAATTTGCATATAGTTGACTTCCTTTCAGAGTTTGAAGAGCCATCCTGGGATGTTGCTCATTCTCCTCCTGACTGCGGGAGTATATCAATATATCATCTTATTTCAAACCTCCACTTTACTCACAATGAGACATGGAGACCTCATAATTACTCACCCAAATTAATGAGTCACCTTTATCACCACCTGGGCATCGTCTCACAGGCTAAAACTCAACGTTTACAACAGAAAAATGGCTAAATATGAACAAAACATATACAAGAATTGTCAAATAATCCTAACAGGCATGACTCCCATTTAAAATATAGTACAAGACTTTTATTTTCATAAAAGAGGAATTTTAAACACATAAACTTTTCACCACCAGGACCTTGTCCTTATATAACATCCACCGCAGCTTGTAGCTTGGTTTAAAATATTTCATATTATATAATTATTTGAGGATATCACCCTCAACTCTGAATCACAAGTATTTGCACATTGTACCAACTGAAATTTTTCATTTCCTTTCTTTCTTCTTTTCAATAGTTCATAGGGTACTGTACACGGTACTGTTCACAGGGTACTGTACACGGTACTGTTTATAGGGTACTATACATGGTATTGTACACGGTACTGTTCACAGGGTACTGTACACGGTTCTGTTCACGGTGTACTATACACGGTACTGTTTCTGCAATATTTTCTGCAATTTTACCAAGTCCGAAATCACTCTGAGACACCTCCGAAACACTCACGAGCCCTCGGGGCTCCTAACCAAACACATATACTAACTCAACAATATCCTACGAACTTAACCGTGCGATCAAATCGCCAAAATAACATAAAAAACAATGAATTAATCCTTAAAATCCACGATTTCTTCCAAATTTTATAAGACTTCAAATTTTCCATTTTAAGCCCGAAATTCGTCAAACGACATCCGTTTTCAACCAAACTTTACAGAAAGCGCTTAAACAGTATATAAGACCTGCACCGGGCGTCGGAACCAAAATATGAGCCCGATACCATCACTTTTCAATCAAATTTCATTTTCATTTTCCTTAAACATTTTTAGAAAACAATTTCACAGAAAAATTCATTTCTTGGGCCTGGGACCTCGGAATTCGATTCCGGGCATACGCCCAAGTCCCATATTTTTCTACGGACCTTCCGAGACCATCAAATCATGGGTCCGGGTCTGTTTACCAAAAATGTTGACCAAAATCAAATTTACTCATTTTAATATCAAAACTTAACAAATTTTCATAGATTTCATATTTGAGCTTCCAGCTACACGTACGGACTGTGCACGCAAATCGAGACAATTATAAATGAGGTTTTTAAGGCCTCGGAAGCTCGAAATAAATAAGATAACAAATGATGACCCTTTGGGTTGTCACACTAACACACTGCTAGGCAAGCCCGACCAATTTACCAACCTTAGCCCTTTTTATACAATTTATTGTTCACTTAACACAATTAATTACTAAGTCATAATACTGAAAGTCTGAAATATATTCAAACATGCGGAAAACCCAAGTAGAAATACTACTACATAACCCGCATGATTAGGTGTCACAAGTCTGAGCCTCTAATACACGAGTGTCAACCTATTACATATTGTTCTACAGAAAATGCGGAATAAAACAAATAGGATAGATGGAAGATCAGGACTGCGAACGCCATGCAACTACCTTAATGCTCTCGGATACGATGCTCGACAGAGATAGTCTCACTCAGCCTCAGTAGGTACACCTGTATCTGCACACGAGGTGCAGGGAATAAAGTGAGTACTTCCAACTCAGAGAGTAATAAACATAAATAAAGGCTGAGAATGAGAAATCTTAAATAGGCACATGATAAGCTATAATCACAACAGTTCACCAGGTAACATCAATTAAGATAACCAACGAAATTTACAACACTGCAATAGAGAAATAAATAATGACAGTCAAATATGCAATGCAGCACATAAACCGGTACTCTCTAGTACCCACTGCGGCATGCAGCCCGAGCCATCCATATATTTATCATCGACGACGCTCACTGGGGGTGTGTACAGACTCCGGAGGGGCTCCTACAGCCCAAGCGCAATATCAAGCCATCTCGTGGCATCAAATCTAGGCCCTCGACCTCATATCAATATTAATGTAATACCACTGTGGCGCGCAGCCCGATCCCATAAGTATGATACCACTGCGGCGCGCAGCCCGATCCCATAATCAGTCCAAAATCACATAAGCCTGTAGGCACAATAGCAAATAGATTATTCAGCCCAAACTTCATTAGAAATATTATTCAAGTCCCAAGTTTTGAGAAAAATGGCTGAGTTTGCAAAACAGTATTTAATACTAGGACTGAGTGCAATTTTCTGTACACATGGTAAGAAACCAATAAAACAATCCCTGACGGATTCAAACAGTTGGCACGAAGCCCAAATTATGATAATTTACCCATTTACTAGGATATCAGTTCAAGCTCCAAGCAATTAGGTAGTATTTTCATTAAGCGGGACGGACCAAGTCACAATCCCCAATGGTGCTCTACCCCACGCCCGTTATCCGGCGTGCAAGTCACCTCAACATAGCACTATGATGTGCAAATTCGGGGTTCCAAACCCTCAACACAGCATTTACATCTATTACTAATCTCAAATCGGCTATTTCTTTAGTCCGCGATGCCTTTGTCCTTCAAATTGGCCTCTACGTGCGCCGAATCTATCCAAAATCAGAACATGGATGTTACATTAGGCTAAGGGAACATAACCCAATCGAAAAGACTCGAAAAATATAAAAAATTACGAAGTTGGCAAAACCCGAGCCCCGGGCCCACTTCTCAAAAAATTACAAAATTTACATCAACATATTCCTTATCTCCCCACGAGTCTAACCATACCAATTTCAACAATTTCCCATATCGTTTTGACCTTCAAATCCTCAATTATATCTGAGAGGGTTTCTAAGTTTTTCTCCCTTAAATTCACGGACTAACGATAAAACTTGCAATAGATTCGAGTAATATAACCAAAATTGAGTTAAGAACACTTACCCCATTGTTCTCTGTGAAAATCTGTCCAAAAATCGCCCTATCTGAGCTCCAAATCGTTAAAAATGGAAAATGGGAACGAAGTCCCATTTCCAGAACTTAACCTTTTTGTCGAGGCCATTTTCGCTTCCGCGATAAAAACGTTGCTTCTGCGGATTTGACTGCTTCTGCGACCATAATTCCGCTTCTGCGATAGCGCAGGAGCGGTTCCCAAATTCGCTTCTGCGGAACCAACGCACAAGCCACAACACCGCTTCTGCGGTCCATTTTTCGCACAAGCGAGACCGCTTCTACTGTCCGGACCTCCACTTCTGCGGAACTTTCGCACCTGTGACTTCTCCTTCGCTTCTTCAGAACCGCATACGCGGTCTAATTTCCGTAGAAGCGAAAATACCAGATACCAGCAGCTCAAATTTTCAAAAAATAAACCGTTGGGCATCCGAAACACACCCGAGGCCCCCGGGACCTCAGCCAAAAATGCCAACAGCTCCTAAAATATCATACAAACTTGTTCCAATTATTAAAACACCTCAAGTAACACAAAAATCATCGAATTACATCGAATTAAAGCCTAAGTTCTTTTAAAACTTTCAAAACACGCATTCGATCAAAAACCCGACCAAACCACGTCCAAATGACCTGAAATTTTGCACACACATCCCAAATCACCTAATAAAGCTACTGCAACTCTTGGAATTCCATTTCGACTCCTATATCTAAATCTCACCTATCAATCGGAAATCGCCAAAATACTAACTTCGCCAATTCAAGCCTAATTCCTCACCGGACCTCCAAAACCACTTCCGATCACACTCCTAAGTCACAAATCACCTCCCGGAGCTAACCAAACCATCGAAATTCAAATCCGAGCCCTCTAACTCATAAGTCAATATCCGGTTGACTTTTTCAGCTTAAGCCTTCTTAAAAAAGAGTAAGGGTCTCATTTCCTATCAAAACCATTCCAAATCAACCTGATTACACAAGATACAGATAATGGAGAAGAAAGAAGCTGAAAAATGGGAAAAATGGGGCGGTAACTCATGAGACGACGGATCGGGTCGTCACAATACTTCACTTCAGAATTTCCCAAGACATAATGCAATACCAATACGATTCCTAGCCTGAAAACACCTTAATAAATAAACTACTCAAACTCAAACAATGGAGCAACACAAAAGACATAATCCGTGGTTCAAAAATCAGAGTAGGAGCCATAAATTGAGAAGAAGAATAATACTTACAAAATGTAACTAATATGGACAGAAAATTGAGAGAGAGCGCATCTGAAGGGAAGCAATGCACTAGAGAAGAAGCAGTTCAGCCGAAGTGTTGAAAAGGGAAAACCTAGGGCTAGAGGTATAATGGAATTAAAAGAAGAAAATATTCGGAAAACATTTTGGAAAAGGAGGGAGAACTTACCGCATTTACTTTTCGAGCAAAAAAAAGGGAAATTTAAGGCAACGAATAAGTTTTTGAAAAAATTAAGTATTTTTCCAACAATAAAAATAATATTTTTGAACATAATAAAATTGCTAAAATCCCTAGATAAAATAAATGTAACAACTAGTTACAGATGTATTAATATAGTACTAATTATTTAAAATTTTAATTAATGAAATATGAATATCTTTTGAGATGTTAAATCTAAATATATTTTTTATCTTTTGAATATAAAAAAATTGAAAAAACTATTTTTGGGTAATTTTTTTATAGCAACCAGCTAAGATCTAAATTTTAAAAAATATTAATATAGGTGTATAACAAATAATCGTTAATATAGGCAAAAAAAATACGGACATATGAGGCTGTTATAAAGAAGATTAACAATATTTTTTTTTCATTCTACTATTTAGCTACGGGTGTCATATTCTTAAAATTGTGAAAAAAGTTCATCCACAATAAAATCAATATCTTAATATTGAGAAGTGACAAATAAAGAGAGGAAAAAAAGCCTTTGAGTTTTTAGAAGTTGAAAATTAAACTAAAATTAATTAGTATTCCTAAATTGTCTATGTTATTTGTTAGTTTATTTAATTATTTCTAATTAGGATTCACAATCGGAATCATGTAGGAATAGATTTTCTAAATTCCAGTTAAATTTGGTTTGTAGTATTATAAATAGGGGTGTAGCTACATAATTTTTAAGGTGGAGAGGTAACATTGATGCAGAGAGATTCAAGAGTTTATAAATAAATAAAAAAGCCTCCTACCATATTTTCTCTCTAGTTTGATAAATTTCTTCCGTAAAGCCTTTGTTGAATTTTTTGAGCTTAAATTATTTTTTGGGGTATTTCAATCCTTTAAATTGGTATTGGAGCCTATGTGAGATCTGTCAAAGCAGGTATGAGATCCTAAAAAAATATGGATATTCTATCACTTGGTTGTCTCATTTTTTGTGTTTGATGGCAAAAATAAATTTGAAACTTGGTATCAACAGATAAATAATTTTTTTAATGTTGGATTATTGTCACGACCCTAAATCCGGACCCGGTTGTGATGGCGCCTCTCGTGAAGACAAGGCCAACCAACTATTCCCAATTCGATGTTAAACAGTTAAACGACAAGAAAATAGTCTAAAACATAATTTAATAATACTAAGTAGCAGAAAATATCATATAGCAGATAATATCATAAAATGCGAAAGTACAACCCAACACAGCCCTAACCGGGGTGTCACTAGTCATGAGAATCTATAAGTCATAACACAAGTCTGCTAAGTATAAGCTGGTACAAATGTCTGAAAAGAGATAGAAGTGATAAAGGAGGAGAAACACGGGACTGTGGATGCCAAGCAGCTACCTCGTGAACTCCGAATGTCCGCCTGAAGCTGGAAGGATCAGCACTCGGGAGCGGGACCAGCTACGCCTAAATCTGCACACAGGGTGCATGGAGTAAAGTGAGTACTCCGACTCAGTGAGTAACAAATATAAATAAAGGCTGAAAGCGAGAAAACACGTAAGGCACATGGCATTCTATAATGAAGCACTAAAACCGTTTTAAAACAGTAGATCAGTTAAAAGATAAGTGAAATCTTTTTTCAACAAGTAAGCATATAATTGACAGGCAATTAAGGAGAAATAAACACGTAAACGTTCGCCATTCTGGCACTGTATCAACAAAACCGCCCCTCGGGCAACATCTCAGAATAATACCAGCCCCTCGGGCTCAATCTCACATCACAATGGGTACCCGCGCTCACCGGGAGTGTGCAGACTCCTGGAGGGTCCCCTTACGGCCCAAGCGCAATATCAAGCCATCTCGTGGCATACATTACTAGGCTCTCGGCCTCATATCACTCAAAGCCATATCGTGGCATATATATATCTCAGGCCCTTGGCCTCAAATCAATATCAGTGTTTCCTCACAACATAGGGCCTCAGCCCTACTCAGTCATAAATCCTCACAAGCCATTCGGACAATAGTAAAACAGTGTTTCTCCACCCAAATATTATTAAAATAGTATTTAAGTATTAAAACTGAGTAAACATGGCTGAGTATTGTGAGCACGTGATTTTTGCCCTATATGAATTATTCCCAGAAATTAAAACAAAATGATTTCTTTCATTATTTTTTCAATTTGGTGGATTTTTGTGACATTTTATGTTAATTGTTTGCATTTCGTTTGTGCATTTTAATTAATGAAAATACAAAAAAATATACTTGACATTTGCATTTAGGGCTTAATTTCACATTTTAGGATTAATTAGTAATTAAGTTACTTTACAAAGAAGAAAATAACAAAAATAGTTCATTTTGCATTTTTAACTGTTAATTTTTGAATTTGTCATGAGTTTCCTTTAAATTAGGACTTAATCAATTTTGAGGAAATAATTTTTAATTTTGGGAATAAATCAGGTCTTTATTTTAGTTTGGCATTTTGCAAAATCTGAAAAATATATAATAAAAAGAACAAAAAATAAAAAAAGAGAAGTCCAAAAAAAAGATTTAAAAAAAAAGCTGTGTGTATTTTTGGGCCTTTGCAATTAAGTAGTCCCAGCCCAAATAATATACACTCCCATCCAGCCCAAACTTAAACACCACCCGACCCAGTCCCCGCGTCTCCCAAAACGATGCCGTTTCCCTGAGTTTTGATCACAACTCTCGATTCTTTTGATCCAACGGATGAGAACTGCCTAGGTTATTTAGTATAAATATGTCCTAACGCTACCCTACCCCCTCAGACCCCCCTCACCCTCCCATCTCTCGCATCTCTCATCAGAGAAACCTAACGCCACCATCTACCACCTTTGACCGCCGCCAGAAATCGCCTCACGGCGGCGGCCGGCCACCAAACGACCCTAAAAATACACCACAGCCTCCCCTCGCTCCCCTCTTTCCAAATTCCCCGTTAGTTTCTTTCGAATCATCACCAGGCTTTTCGAATCTTGAATCAAAGTTTTGATCCCAAAACCCTAAATCGTCAGATGGCACCCAAAGTCACACCAGGGCTTCGTCTTCATCCCCCCATCGTCGAACCACTATTAGTTCCTCTCAAAACCCACTGAAATGCCCCCAAATTCCCTACCCCTAGCTGCCGCCTTTGGTCTCCGGTGGCGGCGCCGCCACCCAAACACAACCAAACTTACACCCTAGACTCACCTTGAACCCCTCTTCCCATATCTCAAACAAACTCCGAATCCATCCAAGACCATTCAAATCTCGAAGTTAGGGTTTAGATTCGAGGGCTAGAGGAATTTTGGCTTGGCTCATGTTTTCAGGTGTTCATTTGATCTTACGACTGACTAATAACATCGTTGAGTCTTTAAGTTCGAATTCAGATTGAAATTAGTAAGTTCTTCTTGTTCATTTGATTTTCTGTGTCATATTCCTCCCTGATCAATTGTTCTCCTTGATTGATTTAGAATTTTTAGGGCTTTAATTAGTTCTTAAGTCTGTTTTGTTTCTTTCTTTTGCTTTAATTTCTATTCTGTTTTGCTCTGATTGTCTATGTTTGTCTGATTTCGTATTTGATTTCATATTTGATTTCAATTAGTTGATCTTTAGAGGCTCCTATTGATTTGATCTTAATCTTGTTCGTTTATTGCTAACTGTTAGTTCACTGATTATCCTAGGTTAATTAGAATTAATGTGATTAGTTAATTTGGTTTTAGAATAGTTTGGATATGGCCAATTAGTCTAACCCCTGACTAACTAACCTTGGTTAGTTCGAGAGTTAGTTTGGTTGATTTGGTAATTTCAGTTGAATAAAAGGGTAAGTTGGGTAATTCAAGGATAGGAAATCTTTTAATAACTGATTTGAAATTCCCTAGAACATTCTAGATGGGATTCAAATCAGAATTTTAGCAACTTAGTGGTGTAACTTGGGCAATAAGTCAACAAATAAGGGGTTAACTAGCTAAAAAGTAAAAAAACAAAAGAGGGACTAAAGGGTAAAATAGAAATCTGAGGACTGCCCTTAGTCTTGCCTATATAAAGCAACCCCAATGCCTTAATTCACAAGTTTTGGCATTTGAAAAATTCCCCCCAAATTTCCACAAGTCTCACAATTTGAAAATCCCCCCCCCAAAAGTGTTCTACAAGTTTTTAGATCTGAAAAAAATTTGAATTTAAAATTCCAAAAACCAAATCTGAAATTTAGAATTAGAAAGTTCCTTTTAGATCTGAAATCTCAAAAAAAATACAAAAAACCACAGAAAACTCAAAAAAATACCCTTTCATTGAAGTTTTCTTTACAACAATTTCAATTTCCAGCTCTTAATTCAAATTTCTAGCGTATCTAAGATCCAAAAATGGCCTGAGATTTCCTGGTTCTCAGTAATTGAGTTTTAAAGTTTGCTGAAGTCAATTTCGAGTTAAATCTGATCTGTTCGAGTAGTTGCTTGGTTGTTTACTGAATGTGGTAGTTGCTGGCTTCACTTCTGGGTTGTTTTTTATGCTGTGTTGGTTCTAAACTGCTCCTGCTGTTGCTCGATTCTCAGTTGTTTAACACTGCTATTTGTTCACTACTGTTGCTGACCTCTCCTTCTTCTTATTATATTTCAACTTCCAGGTACACATCCTGTAATTTCCCAGTTTACAGACATGAAATGAAGTGATGATTGATTCTCTATTATTTTCCTATTGTATTCCATGTCGTTTTAGGATAGATTTTCTTATGTAATTGAACAGGACTGTTTTGGACTGTTAAACCAATTTGATTTCCTCTCATGATCATATGAGTTTTGTATTTAGTAGTGTTAGCGTGAATTAGTTTAAAATTTAGAGTTTGTATTACCATGTGTTAATTCGAAATCAGAGATTTAAAAGTAGGGGTTTAATTTGAAATCAGAGATCAGTCATGATTTTATTTGTGATTTAAATGTTAGAGGCCATTTGAAGAAGTTGAGTATGTATGATTCGTTAACCTTAACTACAGGTGATCCATTCTCATTTAACATCATTGACTATTGAATTTCAATTCTTCTTGTGTGGTCCGTTAGTCTATTGGGTCATGTGAGTAAAACGCATTAGTTCTATTTATATGAGAAATCATATTTCGAGTGTCCATTGTTAGTCATTCTCTTCGGTTCAAGTTCATGTTTCATATGCAACAAAAGTTAGGTCTTGAGGTTAGTCTATAGATTGAATCGCTATTGACATCAGAATTGGTTAACTTAATAAATCAAATCTCAATCCGGTTAGCAGCTATGCCTAGACTGTCCAAGCCATATGTTTGGGCCTAATCTGGCCCAGTTATATAATCACTGCTTTGACTATACACAGGCCCGCCTCAAGCCATTCAATTTCGCTAGGCTGAGGGCCTGTGCAGACTTGGCCCAGATCCTAGTTTGTTCTACCTTTGTATTTGGTTCATTTGGGACCCAAAGCCCTGAATAGCTTGTTTAAGCAAAGCTGAAATAATATTTCATGCCCAGGGACTGCTTTGAGGCCCAACGTGCTGAAAACCCCACTTTACTTGTTCAAATTGTGGACTTGAGGCTTGAGCCTCTTTGAATACTTTTAAATAATAATTGATTTGTTAACTAACTAATTAGGCCTTTTAGAGACGATACTTAATAGAAAATCATAGTTCCTCTTTAGATTGGCCTTTAAACTAAAAACGAGGTGCGCCGTGCCAAATAACATGCATAAATAGCGTGTCCCTCTTAACTGCTTCTATAAAAATATTTAGACCTCGGGACGCACCATTTAGTAAATTTCATGGCTTCCCGCAAAGTTAGAAATACGCTAGTTGCTTTAGGCCCGATATTTAATAATATTACCTTCCTAAACTCATGTGCACATCTATGTGACCCAAATCCAAATCCTAACGAAGTTGAAATGTGTCAAAAACTGCGGGTGCATTTATGTGACGTGGTTCACGACGTGTTTTAACGACGTTGCAATTCTCTTTAAAAATAATAATAAAAGCGGTTTAAAGTCAAAAGCACATAGATTAAAACATGTATTAAAATCAGACATTTAGCCATTTATAACAGTTTAAGCGACCGTGCTAGAACTACGGAACTCGGGAATGCCTAACACCTTCTCTCGGGTTAATAGAATTCCTTACTTGGATTTCTGGTTCGCGGACTGTTAAACAGAGTCAACTTTTCCTCGATTCGGGATTAAACTGGTGACCTGGGACACCATAAATCTACCAAGTGGCGACTCTAAATCTCTTAATAAACGAATCCCGTTTCGATTGTCCTTTAATTGGAAAAACTCCTTTATACCCTTGCGGGTGTAGGAAAAAGGAGGTGTAACAGCTCTGGCGACTCTGCTGGGTACAAACCCAGAACTTTAGTTCAGGGTTTAAGAATTCGAGCTTAGAATAATTGTTATATTTGTCTTTATCTGATTTTCCTACATGTTTCATGCTAAATGTGCTAAATGCTTTACCACTTTGATATTATTTGAATTGTATATAAACTGTGACGAAACCCTTCTCTTCTCATCTCCGGGGATGTCTTTACTGGTTGAGACTCCTTATTCTGTTAGTGTCATACCTTAAAATAAGAAAGAGGCCGGACAAGTTACTAAGCCGTATGGCCTTTTGGTTCCCGGTATGTAGCCCCCTCCTCGACTCGAGTTGTCCGCTAGGGTACACAGTCTAGAACATATACTTAGGTTTTAAACCTAGAATAACTTGACTTCATGCCGAATCCTTAGTAGGAACGCTTATTTGCATCACGTGCATATGACTTAGGGGACTCAACACAGGAGTTGGGTCCGTCTAGGACAGGTAACCTGAAATGAAAAAGACCATCCTGATGCATCTTACGTGTTGCGTGTACATTTATTTGTCTCGGACTCGCATGCTGACCGGCTTTGAATATATGGAAAAGTTGGAAACAAAAAAGAGAAATAGCAGTGTAGAGAGTTATTTACTCATTTTAGAAAAACCAATGTCCAAATAGCGCCGAAACTCTGCCGGATTTTTGAGAAAAATAAAAGAAAAAAGAAGAAAAGTGTTTTTATTCTTAATAGTTTGTTTTATTTGCCAATGGAAAAGAAAAACAAAAAGAGTTTATTTTCAAAATAGTTTGTTTTAGGTGTCACTGAAAAAGAAAATATAAAAAGAGTCTTGTTTTCAGAAATAGTGTATTTGCCAACGGAAAAGAGTTTTGTTCTAAAAAATAGTTTGTTTTATTTGCTCGAACTACGCTAGTTTGATTCTCACAGGGTATGGGATACATAGGCAACCCCCATCGGGTCCAACTTCCCTTTTTGCAAAAATAGTCCAAAACAACAAAATTTTAATTTTGTCATAAATAAGTCAGATGAGGCCGTTCTTGTCTAAAATAAGCTGAATGTCCCCAAAAGGGTGTCGGAAGGCCGTTTTTGCTAGAACAACCACCTTGGGTCATCTTCAACGGTTAGCGGGCACAACCTTAATCTTCTTCCCGAAGTGCTGAAAAGCCGTATCTGCAAAACCGGCTGTTTGTTTTAAATTAGAAATTTGAAAAAAAGATAGTGTCATTTTTCCCTTTTAGGTCAAAATAAGTGATTAAATCACCTTAATAAATGTGCAGGATGAGCACGATTCAAAATGAACCTTTCTCAATCATGCATAAAATCCCTTTGGAGTTGCGTCTGTGGTGGAACGATCTAGGAGGAGAAGGGCAAGATGAAGTCAAAAAATATTTGAAAGGGCTTACCGGTTCGTTGGAGATTGTGCCTCGGGGAGACATCATAAGAGCATTGGTCACATGCTGGGACCCGGCACACAACGTGTTCCATTTTTCATACTTTGAACTCACCCCGAACTTAGAAGAAATAGCTGGATACATCGGAAATGCCGAGGTTCCTTTAAGACACAAGTACTTGGTTGCCCCGAGAACCGTAGCTGTGCACAGATTCTTAGACTCATTAAGATAAGTAGGAAGGTCCACAACACAGATTTGGCGAATGGATTTTCTACTCCGCACTTCATATACCACAGATATGGCCACATAGGAGGGTTCAACAACCCGGAAAACAAGATATGTAGCAAAGGATACCGTCGAAAATGGGAAGAACATAGACGTTTTGCTTTTATGGTGGTGTTTTTGGGGCTTTTGGTATTCCCGAGGAAAGATGGAAACATTGACATAAAAATAGCCGGGGTCATCAGCACTTTACTCACTCAAGCCAAAAGCACTCTTGCGCCCATGGTAGTAGCTGAAATCTTCCGCGCTCTTACAGCCTGCAAAGCCGGAGGAGACTTCTTTGAGGGGTGAAATCTATTATTGCAAATGTGGATGACCGAACACCTGTGCCATCATCCTCAGTTCCTGAGTTATGGGTCTATAGAAAAAACCTGTATAGAGGAGTTTTATATGAGGATTAAGGGGGCCAGCCTGCCTGAAGGAGTCACGGGTTGGACATCATACTTTCGGTCCCTCACTGCCAGTCAAATAGAGTGGACGTTTGGATGGTTACCTGTCATGAAATCATATATATGCCAGCAGCGGGGCCACACTTCCTCTTGATGGGTCTTAAGAGCATTCATCCTTATGCTCCGTATCGGGTTTTAAGGCAACTCGGGAGATGACAAGTAGTGCCAAAAGACGACGATCTTAGTATCCAAGTGGTTGATATTGGTCCTGATGGCCAGTTTCCTGAAGCAAAGGTTCGCCAGGTCTGGAGCGAATGTCAATACTTGGCGGTGAATACCTGTGTACGGGATCGATTTA
This sequence comes from Nicotiana glauca, assembly GCA_026770625.1. NCBI lineage: Eukaryota > Viridiplantae > Streptophyta > Magnoliopsida > Solanales > Solanaceae > Nicotiana > Nicotiana glauca. Next base: position 20,285 of record MU680406.1, on the reverse strand, counting down.
AATGAGAAGTATCACCTGAGTATCACGCCTGGTATAGAAGGGAAGTTGCATTTGGGAGGCCGGCCTAAAGACCTCACCTCCAGGATTTTGCCGAATCATCGCAAGAACAATGGGCCTGGTTAGCTAAAGAAAATGAATACAGAGCTAAAATAGGAGAATTAGAAAGGCAAGTCCGAGACCTTCAGTTTGAAAATAGTGTGCAAGCCACAGCCGATGAGGGTGAGAAGAAGAAATTGGCCAAAGAGAATGAAGCCTTACGAGCCCAAATCCAAAAGATGAAGATAGCGGCCGAAAATCCCGTTAGGAGTGCCAAGGATGCAAAGCTTATAGATAATCTAAGGCAAAAAGTGAACGACTACAGTTTTGACCTCAACAAAGAAGAAAGGGAATTAGCCGGGGTTCGAAAACAATTGGCTAAAAATGCGAAAGAACGGGCCCGTATGGTTAAGCAGTTGAAAGAAGAATACGATAATGAGTTCACGGGATTAAAGAAAAGGGTCATTGCCACATAGAACAAAATGATCAAACAGACGAAAGAATTCAAGGTTGAAAGAGAGCACTGCTACACGGCATTGGCACAATTAGAAATGGATTTGCAACAACTCCAGGAACAAAACCAGGTAGCCGAGCAGACTTTGGAGGCCAGGGCCCAACAGATAGGGTGGTTGCTTCAAGAAAAAGGCAGGATCAAAGAGAGAATCTTAACCGTTGCTCACTACATTACTAGGAAATGCCAAGTGTGCGAGAACATGACTCGCACCACCTTCTTTGCATCGGTGATGATATTTGTGAAGAAGATAATGAGTGACCTGGACAGACTTCAAAGGGAACTTGCATATAGGATTAATGTATTCATGATTGTCATTTGAGTCCGTATTTCCTTTTCTACTAAAGTCTGTCAGTTGTCGGAGTCTGTATTTTTGTTTGAAATAGAATAGTGACAGTGGAATCTGTAGTTCTTCTCTTCATTAGAGTCTGTTAGTTGTTTTAATCTGTCAATTTTGCGTCTTTGTAATCGAAGTATTTGCTATCAATAAAATTGAAAATCCCAAAATATTTTGCTTTTATTTTACATTTATTTCACGAACTACGCTTGGTCTGATTCTTGCGGGGTCATGATACGTAGGCAATCTCTATAGGATTTGACGGTAACTAAATGAAAAGGAAAAAAGGAAAAACATGAAAGAGAATGAAAAGAAAGAGGTGAAAAAAAGAGAAGAAAAACAAAAGAGAGAAAGAGAAAAACAAAAAGAAATAAGAAACCAAACAGAGGGAACAGTAGCAAAACAAGAGGGAATGAGAAAATAAGAACAAAGAGGAAACAAAGGCAAGAGTGAGAAAAAAGAAAAGAAGAAAGGAAACAAAAAACCAAACAAAGTTGCAATCGGAAATAAGGAAAGTCGGGATGACGCAAGCAATCGAGCAAATACATAATAGAATCCGTTAACTGCTTAGGTGCATTCATTCCCCAAGCGTGCGGTTATCAAATCTGTTAACGCCCTAACCACTAACAAAGTTGTTGTTGATATTGAGCCCAGGTAGGTGGTTAGTTGATTGGCATTTTGGCAACCCATTCCTACAATACCCGGTCAAAAGACAAATTGAACATGACAAGCCAGGAATCAGATACCAGTATTGTGGACCCGTCAAAAGAGGTAGGGGTGGTGGATGTTAATGCAATAAGGGAAGAGATGTATAAATTGAGGCATCAAATGGCCGAAATGCATCAGGCCTAGGCTAAGGGGCAGCCGGCACCAGCTTACCCTGCGAATCCAGCCTCTATCCCACCTTTGGCTCAATCTCAGGTGCCTCCTACTGTGAATTCATCTCCAGCTTTCCCTTTCTACCAAAAGAGCTATGGAACCACCTCCTACCCTCCCTAAGCTCCACCACCCAAACAAAATCCTCCTCCACCTGCCACATTGCCAAGATCTTCCAGTGAGTCACTGTTTCAAACTCACGATAGCCAGTACTACCCTCCTGAGCCTACCTTTAAAGCTCCTGAGCCATATTCCTACACCCCTCACTTTGAGCTCCCAGTGAAAACTGAAAAGCCGCTTAAGAACCCGGAGTAGGAGGAGATGTTTCGAAAAGTAAAAAGCCTAGAGCAATCCTTCAGGAACATGCAAGGATTGGGTGGCCAAGTCAGCATGGCCCATAAGGATTTGTGTTTGTTCCCAGATGTTCAGTTACCAGCAGGGTTCAAAATGCCTAAGTTCGATCTGTATCATCTTGCCGGAAACCCCGTGGGCAGAGAATACGAGCCTCTAAAGACGTATTTTCCTGATGAGGAGGTTTCTTTCATAGGAGAATATATTGCAAAATCCTATGATGGCTGGAGAATGTTTTTTGATGGAGCAGCAAATTTTAAAGGAGTTGGCATAGGAGCGGTCCTAGTATCAGAAACAGGTCAGCATTACCCGGTGTCCGCCAAACTCAGGTTCCCTTGCACCAACATCATGGCTGAGTACGAAGCCTGTATCTTAGGGCTCAAACTAGCCATTGACATGAACGTTCAGGAGTTACTAGTAATCGGGGACTCAAATTTGCTCATACATCAGGTCCGAGAGGAATGGGCAACCAAGAACTCCAAAATACTACCATACTTGCATCATGTACAAGAGTTGAGGAAAAGGTTTACAAAGACAGAATTCCGGCATGCCCCTAGAGTTCAGAATGAGTTCGCAGATGCATTGGCCACTCTATCATCCATGATTCAGCATCCATATAAGAACTTTATTAATCCCATCCCGATAAAAATCTAGGATCAGCCTGCCTATTGCATTTATGTCGAGGAAGAGGTAGACGGGAAACCATGGTTTCATAACATTCAGAAGTATCTGGTAACAGGAGAATATCCAGAACTTGCAAACACCACACAAAAGCACACACTGCGAAGGTTACCCAATCGCTTCTTTCACAGCGGAGGAATCATATATAGGAGGACTCCCGATTTGGGACTACTAAGATGCGTCAAAGCAAAGGAGGCATCCAGGTTGTTGGAGGAAGTTCATGCAGGGGCCTGTGTTCCACACATGAATGATTTTGTCTTAGCCAAGAAAATACTCCGGGCCGGTTATTTCTAGATGACTATGGAGATGGACTGCATCTAGTATGTTTGGAAATGCCATCGTTGCCAGATCCATGCAGACATAATAAAGGTACCTCCTAATGAGCTTAATGCAACAAGCTCACCATGGCCATTTGTCGCTTGGGAAATGGATGTCATTGGACCTATCGAGCCTGCCGCATCAAACGGGCACATGTTCATTCTGGTGGCAATTGATTACTTCACCAAATGGGTTGAAGCAGCATCATATAAGGTGGTAACCAAAAAAAAATTGTGGCAGACTTTGTCCGCGACCATATAATTTGCCGGTTTGGTGCCCTAGAGTCAGTCATTACAGATAATGGTTCCAATCTCAACAGTGACCTGATGAAAGCAATGGGTGAGACATTCAAGATCAAGCACAAGAATTCTACAGCTTACAGACCCCAGATGAATGGAGCCGTGGAAGCGGCCAATAAGAACATTAACAAGATACTAAGGAAAATGATAGAGAAACACAAGCAGTGGCATGAGAAGCTATCGTTTGCTCTACTGGGATATCGTACCACCGTCCGCACATCAACTGGGGCGACCCCTTATATGTTGGTTTATGGTACTGAGGCATTCATCCCAGCCGAAGTAGAGATTCCTTCCCTAAGAATTATGCAAGAAGCAGAACTTGAAGATGCAGAACGTGTAAAAAGTCGCTACGAGCAATTAGCCCTTATAGACGGAAAGAGACTGAATGCAGTTTGTCACGGTTAGCTTTATCAGAATAGAATGGCCAGAGCTTTCAATAAAAAAGTCAGGCCAAGGCAGTTCGTGCTAGGGCAGCTAGTACTGAAGAAGATTTTTTCGCATCAACATGAAGCCAAGGGGAAGTTCTCTCCTAACTGGCAGGGCCCGTACATGGTTCGCCGGGTTCTAACTGGGGAAGCCCTTATACTCGCAGAAATGGATGGAGAAGTCTGGCCAAAGCCGATCAATTCAGATGTAGTAAAGCGATACTACGTGTAACCATTATGATTCCTTTATGATGTAATTTGAACTACGCCTGACCTGATTCCCGTTTAAGAAGGGATACGTAGGCAGCCTTATGGGTTCGATCACAATTCAATAAAATTTTCATTTCCCCCCGATATTAAACTGTGGCAGAATTTTGAGGAGGACCCTCAAAATTCCGAAGTTGATCTTCGCCAATCATCACGCACAGCCATTAGAAGCACCAGCCCAGTAAACTGGGGTAGAATTTTGAGGAGGACCCTCAAAATTCCAGAGCAAAAGAGGTTGCGATATCTTGAACCGTGTCGCAGTCATCGGTTCATCTAAAACCATTATACCTATTATGTATTTACATCATATTATTTTGCTAAGTCAGGCATGGCTACTATCAAATTTGCTTTGTTTAGCGACTCTACCCCAATGAAAGCAAGAGCCGAGTAGGACAAGAGAAGTCCACGGGAAGATGAACTAACCTTCCCCCTTTACAAAACTCACGATTTTTCTTTGAATGCAGGCACCCCAAGACATAAAATCATCAGATACGATTACATACTCATGTTTTCAGGAATACAACTCTCAGGATCATTGCTAACTTACAAGTGCTATCCACACACGACATCCCCAGCAGCCACAATGACGCAATCAGCTATCAGCTATCATCTCTCAGCTAAGAGATTTCTTTACTCCTCACCTTTGTTTATTGCATCGTATAAGGCTACCATTCTGCCTTCCGAGGTTAAGCACTACCTCCATCCTGCATTTCTTACATTGCATAAGGCTACCTTTCTACCTTTCGAGGTTAAGTATTACCTCCATCTTGCATTTTTCGCATTGCATAAGGCTACCTTTCTGCCTTCCGAGGTTAAGCATTACCTCCATCCTGCATTTTTCGCATTGCATAAGGCTACTTTTCTGCCTTCCGACACTAAGCGTTGTCTCCATCCTGTATTGCATAAGGCTACCTTTGTGCCTTCCGAGACTAAGCGTTGTCTCCATCCTGCATTTCCTTGCATTGCATAAGGCTACCTTTCTGCCTTCCGAGGTTAAGCACTACCTCCATCCTACATTTCTTGCATTGCATCAGGCTACCTTTCTGCCTTTCGAGACTAAACATTGTCTCCATCTGCATTTTTCTCTGCATTGCATAAGGCTACCATTCTGCCTTCCGAGGTTAAGCCTACCTCCATCTGCTTGGCTGAAAGATCGCCAACTTTATTTAAATCTTTATATCGGCTGAAATATCGCCAATTTTACTTAAATCTTTTCACCGGCTAAAATATCACCAACCTCATTTAAATTTGTCGGCTGAAATATCGCCATTTATATTTTCTATATCGGCTGAAACATTGCCAGATTTATTAAATTTTTGTCAGCGAAAATATCGCCATTTACATTTTCTACATCGGCTGAAACATCGCCAGCTTTATTTAAATTTATGTCAGCTGAAATATCGCCATTTATGTTTTCTACATCGGCTGAAACATCGCTAGCTTTATTTAAATTTCTGTCGGCTGAAATATCACCATTTGGACTTATCCTTCACATCGGCTAAAATACCGCCAAATCTTGCATTTCATGGGCTGAAATACCGCCAAATCTTGCATGAAATACTGCCAAACCGTCCAAGGGCATCATTGTTCGGAGGCACCATTTTCATAGCCCGAAAATGCCATGTCATGGCCCGAGGACCCCGCTTTATATTCTGCACATCATTATTGAAAGGCATCATGGTTCGGAGGCACCATTATCATAGCCCGAGAATGTCATTTCATAGCCTGTGAATCCTTTATCACGCACTTCATGGCCCAGGACATCATGGTTTGAGGACGTCATCCTAACCGTCCAAAGAGAGCATTCATGGTCCAACAGGAACTTGCATCACATTTAAAATTCCGCACAATATGCTTGTATTACTCAATTGCAGGTACATCAGCTGGCAACGACCATTATAGCAGGAGCGATCTCGCCCCGGTTCTCGCAACCCATCAGTCCTTGACCACCCTTCCCAACCTAAATATTACGCCCATCACTTCGAAAACCTCCATCGGCATACTCCGTCGATGTATCCTGAACTACATATGACCTGATTCCTGTAAAACCAGGGATATGTAGGTAGCTCAGATACTAGAGCTCGGTCAAAACCTTTTGCAAGCCGTCTCTCTTGGTCAAAATTGGTCATCATATCTTTACCCGACAACTCTTTCATCCTTCCTGGGTAAAGAGGGGCAGCTGTTGATACCCAATTTTTCCCTATATATTTTATATACTTAAAATATTCTCAAAATAGTATGTGTATGCATACATAAGCATGCCAAGAGTTTGGTATTTTTCCCTAATTTTCTAAGATTCATAAACTCGATTTACTGTCTACTTTAGCATTACAAAATCCTGTAATTATTCTTAAAACTGCCATTTTTCTGAATAATTTATTCTATTCTCATATTTACACCAAGATATAATAAAGTTGATTTTTGCACATTTTTTACAAATATATTTGATATTTTAAACTAAAATTGCATAAAATTGTGATTATAGCCTATATACGATTAATGGCATGTTACAGTTATAAAATTATTCCCAGTATTTTTAGATTAATATTTATATATTAATAATTAGTTCAGTGCTTTTAATTTGTTTTTAAAAATCGGTTTTAACTATTTTATAAAATGAAAGGGGGGAAAATTGGCTATTTAGCACATAGCCCAGTACTATTTCAATTTTAGCCTCAATTTGACCCTAATTCCACCCAATTTAAAACAACCCAATTCTAATTTTTACCCGATCCCTTAACCCGATTTTAAACCCGCCTGGCTTCCCCTTTATTCCGGGTCGTTGATCATTTTGATCAACGGCCGTGATTCTTTCATTCCTTTTTAATTTCCATACCCCCTAACCCTAAATATATTCTATCAAATGCGCCACCTCTGAACTCTCATCTCTCAAATTCTCTTTAGCCCTCTCTGGAACCCTAGCCTCCCCCTACCTTGTTCTACCATGATTTCGCCGGCGTCCATGGCTTCTCAGGCCATGGACAGTCTATACCCACCTCCTATGGCTCCTGCAGGCCTGTTGTTTGAAGGATCGAGGCCAGACCTCGAGGGTGTTCACCCAGGCCTTCACTGATTCGAAGATTCCGGCCATCTCAAGCCTTGCTCCGGTGGTTTTTGGTCTCTTGAGCCTGTTTATGGCATTTTCCGGCTTAGATCGGGTGTTTTCGAAGTCTTTCTCACCTCTAGGGTTCATCTAAAACCCTAAATCTCGAGGTTCTCTTCGTTTATTATAATCTGTTATATGTTTGCGTGTTTGCACTATTTACTAAACGTTTTCTCCGATTTTCTTTCAAAAAGGCATTTCTCTTCAATTAGGGTTTCTGGAAAGCTCTTAAAATGTTTCTGATTCTTCTTCTTCTCCTCTTCTTGGTGTGAATCGATCCCTACTATGTTCTTATTTGCTCTTTTCTCACATGTTTTCCGTGTGTTCTTATGTTTTCCTTGTTGCGATTTTTCTGTCATGCTTCGTTCTATCTCCTAATGGTTTTTCACCATTTTTCACATGCCTATCTTAGGGATTTCTCTACTGATTTTTAGTCCTTTGGTTGCTTTTACCAGACTTTGCTTGGATTCTTTCGTGTCTCATTGATTGTTTCTTTAAGTTTACACTACCTGAACTCATTTAAATTCCAAGCCCTTTTCTGAAACTTGTTTCATGTACTAGTTTCTATATTGTAGTTGCTTTAACTTGTTATCGTGCTTGTAATGCTTCTCATGAGACTCTGAAAAGAAGTCTTTAAGCCTGTCTCAATAACTTTCCTTCTCATCTCTGTCAGAGTTTTAAAACCCTAGATTTTTGGGTTTTTGTTTGGCTAATTTAGTTTCATGTTTGGACAAGGTTCTACTTTGAAACCTTGAACTCTCGGACTCACTTCGAGTTTATGAATTAAATTTGAGCCTTTTCTGCATTTGTGACTGTGAAACCTTCTTGCTTGACATGCCTATGTGTTCTATATATAAGAACTTCTCTTTCAAACGTTTTGCCAACTGTTAATTGATTTTGAATTCCTTTAATGTGGCTTATTTGATTGGTTACTGATTTTCCTTCCTAAAATTAAGACTTCCCTTTGCCTCATTTCTGACTCGAATAAGGCTTTCAATTTGGTTCTCTATTGGCTACTTTACTGCTTCACTTTCCTTGTTTCTACAAATCAAGTACCATTAGACTTTTACCTTAAATGTTTTCCATGTACTTGTCCTTATTTGTCTGCTCTGTACGAGATGTTTACTTGATCTCCTTCCTAAAATCACTCATGCCCTTTACCGTTTGAATTTGGACTACTTAATTAAAGGGAGTCTATGGGCTGATTGATTTTTAATTGGTACCTAGTTCCTTAATTACTACTAAACTGTGATTCTTGCCTTATTTTCTACACCTGTTTTCAATTATAAATACCCTGCTCTTTTATTAACACAAAAATACCAACACTCGTAGCTTTTCTGAACTCACACTTACACTCAAAATTATTCTCGCTTGTACTGTGGCCTATTTGCAAGACTTCTACTTTCTTTTGCTTGTTTCTTTCTGAAACTGGTATGTCCTAGTTTTGATTCCAGCATCAACTCTAATGTGTTTACTTACCAATGCTTATGTCCATGCTTACTCTACTGCTTTGTAGAATTTAACCTTTGTGGTAATGTGCTTATGTCTTGCTATATGTTACTGCAATGAATTCCATTCCCCGTATCCCTCTATATGTTTGAGCTGTAGTTTAAGACATGGCAGTATACAAGTTATTGTCTATGGATATAAACTGGATCCATTGGGTCCTAGGCTCTTTCAATTTCCCATACCTTATTCCCTTATGTGTGTTTGAGTTAAGGTATAGCCTGGCAGTATCCAAATTGTTGTCCAAGGCTGAACCTGACCTTTAATAGGTCCTAACTCTGTAAATGTTTAGCTACCAGGTTGGTCAGGGGGTGTGCCAGCAGTCCAGTTGCTGGGCATGACCACCAGCCTGCCTTGGCATTCCGTAATTCCCTCTATTGCACTTACACATGTTCCTAGACTCTAAGTTCTGCCCCCCTCCAATGAGCCTTGCCTTGGGACCTTGAGTTCCCTATGAACTTGGACATTGGAGGGATGGCCCTTCCACACTGCACTTTAATTCAGTCTGTAATGATATCTGGATGTAAGCATTGTCTGGAGTCCTTGGAATTGTGATATACTCCAGATAAGAGAAAGGCTTTGGAACTTGATCCCTGTAGTTGGATCATATCATATTGTTAGACCTTGTGTTTGAATTAGGTTCCTTGGATGCAGCTTAAGAGTTTGATGGTATTTCATGTTTTGATTCAATTTGGTCTGTAATAAGTTTTGTAATAACTTACGGAGTTTTAGTAAAAAGGGGATGGTTACCTATGTATGCATGAGGGTAGATATCCTGCCTATAGGAGTTTTTCTTTACACTTCTACATTTCACATATAGAGATCATGCTCACAGTATTCCTGCAATTTCATATGTAGAAATCATGCTCATAAAAATTTTGCGCTTTCATGTATAGAAATCCTGCTCATAGGAACTCTGCATATCATATAAACATCCAGCTCATAAAGACTTTACATGTAGAGACCATGTCTTTAAGATTATGCATCCATCATTAGGCAAATAGTTATAGGTCAAATAATAAACAAGTGCATCCTAGATACTATGCTCGTAGGATCTCTCCTGCTACGCCTGAGAAAAGTGTTTAGATTAACAACGCTAGAAAGCATGCCTATATGAACTGTCAACCAAATCTGAATCACTCGTTTTAAGATTAGCACGTCGGTAGTCACCAACTACAGAACTCGCACCATTTTGTTAAAACTGGCGACCCTCTATAATCAATTTGTTCCTTTATTCCTGAAACTAGTAGATGCTATGCCTATAGGTCATCACATAGGCGAACAAGTAAGTAGTTAATTAATTGCATCAGTCTTCGATAAGTTGCAGCCAGGCGAGCCTAATGCGAACCTCTTGCCTGAAGATATGTAATGAATCAGCCTGCCTAATGCTAAGCATAATTTGGACCTAATCAGTACATGTAAGACGTGCCAAACTACATGATTTCCGTGTTTAATGGAGGTTTATCTGAGCCTTGATTGTTTTGAGATCCCATAAATGTTTTCATGTATTTTGCTTGACGCCTTAGTATTTTAACCTTTTTAACCTCTGAAAAGCCAAGCTTCCTCCCTTTAGGATTAGTAGTCCTAAAAGCCTCCAGGACTGATAGGTGGGATGGGTAATAGCATGCAGTAAGTAAACGAGACCATTATGCACTTTAATACCTTAACGGGGTGGGAAAGGTAGATATGGAGATGATGACCGATGCGTTAATATCATGTTCGACCCCTCTTTTGAGGAGTGCTTGCTGGATATTGCATTGAAGTTATCCATATTAATCATAAACCTAGTACCCCCTCCATTTACTTGTTTTCATCTTTTTTTTTTAGAATTGTTTAAATTATTTTCTTAAAATTTCCACCCTATTTACTTTTCCTCCCAAATTCAATTCACTTTCAATATTATGTGAATACTCATTCTATTTGAACCCCCTTTAATTGCTTACTTGATTATGTGAAGTCACAATATAACATGGTTGGGAACCACACTAGTGGATCTTGAGGGGTGCCTAACACCTTCCCCTCAAGATAATTTCTAGCCCTTACCCGAACTCTGGTTTTCCAACATAAAACCCTTAGTGTCCTAATGCACTTAATCATTAGGTGGCGACTCTTCAAATCCAAAACCCAATTCCCAAGCGGGAATAGAGTTGTCTTTCCGAATGTCGTAAACCTAATTTTGCTTTTTTAGAGAAAAAGTGGGTGTCGACAGGAGGCAACAGCCTCGGTACGAGCAGGAATAGCATAATATGCGGCCGGCCCCTCTCACAAGGGCGGCCTCTATCTCCCTGACCTCTGCCCCTTGTCGGTTGGGTAGGTGGGGTAGCAACTGGAGCTGTGATCATGGCCTGAGAACTCTGCTGAGCACGCTGTGGCTGAGAAGTTTGTGAAGATGCACCCCTACCAAGTCTGGGGCAGTCCCTAACCATATGGCGTGTGTCACCACACTCGAAACAAGCTCTAGGAGGACGTGGTGGCTGTGACTGACTAGGCCCAGGTCTGCTGGACTGACCTCTGGAAGCACCCTGTGCAGGAGGTGCACTAGAAACTGGAGGTGCATAGTAAGGCTCCTGAGGTATAGGCAGAGCTGGAGCACTGCTGGCTGCTGGAGGAGCTGAATGAACGAGGCAACCCAAAAAACCCCTACCATGTCGACCTGCTGCTGGGGTACGGGAACCAGAGTAGTGGCCCGATTCTCGAGATCCCTTGGCCTCTCTCTCCACTCGTTCCCTGGCGAGCATACCCTCGATCCTCCTAGCAATGCTCACTACCTGCTGATAAGGAATGTCCATCTCCAACTCTCGAGCCATGATATATCTGATGGGTAGGATAAGACCCTCAATGAAACTGCAAACTCTCTCGCGGACTGTAGCAACCAAAGCCGGTGCATGCTTGGCCAACCTGGTATAACGGATAGCATACTCTGAAACGGTCATAGCATCATGGTGCAAATGCTCAAACTCAGCGTGCCATGCGTCCCTGAGACTCTGGGGGAAAAACACTCTCATAAACATATCCGAGAACTGGGTCCAAGTCAGTGAAGCAGCCTCGAGTGGACTGTCTATCTCATAAGTGCGCCACTAATCATAGGCGGCTCCCCGAAGCTGAAAAGCAGTAAAGGAAACCCTGCTAGACTCTACTATGCCCATAGTACGAAGAATACGGTGGCACTCCTCTAGAAATCCCAAGGCGTCATCTGATTCTAATCCACTGAATACTGGGGGATCATACTTCTTGAACCTCTCAAGTCTCCGCTGCTCGTCCTCTGAAGCAGCTGACCCGTCCTCGGGCTGAATTTTAATAAAGGTTTTTGGCTGGAAAATTTGGAACTAATATTCGAGAAGTTCTGGTGGGATTTGGGGAATATGACTTGGGTATTTGGGATGAGGTGGTTAAGGTGAGTTTATGGTGTAAATTAGGGGTTATTTGGGGTAAGTGTTGTTCGCCGGAGTTAGGGTTCCGGCGAGACTAAACTGAATATTCGAGAAGATAGGGACTTATTCGAGGAAAAAGAAGTAGAGGGGTGGGAAGAGGAGACTGAGAGGCGTCTATGGTGTTAAGGGTGGGTTGAATGGCATTGATGGTGTCTCCCGCCGGTAGGGTTCCGGCGGGGACTTGGGAGAAAACTAAGGCGGCTAGGGAAGACGAACTGAAGAGGATGATATTATGATATTGTGTATGTATCATTTTTTGATATATTTAAAAACTATTAATGAACTGAGACCGTTGGATCACATGAATCAACGACTCAGATTCATTGCACTTTAAACGACACCGTTTGTGATTTAAAGAAGATTTAATCTTAGCCATTGGATTGATTAAACTGACGGTTCAGATTGACGTGACTTAAACGACGTCGTCTCATTTATTCAGGGCCTTCATTACATGACCGTTGTATCGATTGAACAAACGGCCCAGATCCCTTTATACTTAAACGGGGTCGTTTCAATATAGACCTGGGCAGACCGGGTAAACTTTGGGCCTGGACAGGTATTTACCCGTTTTGGGCTAATATATTTAGTAAAAATTTTGTATTGGCCCAATTTATTTGTATTTGTATTTGTATTGTATTATTATTTTGTTTTTCTATATTTCCTTTTCCTTTGTATTTTTGTATTATTTTTCTTTTATATTTTTGTATTTATTTTCTGATTCTATTAATATTGTTAAATCAATTGTCTTCTAGAATTTAATTAACAAAATGCTATTTTTGATTTTCCATTAATTTGTTCCAAAAAATGAATTAATACCAAACTTGTAAAATTGAACTCTTAATGCATATGCATGTATTTTAACATGAATTATTATGCAACTAATTAACAAAAAATTCCACAAATATTAACAAAAATTAAAAAAAT
>MU680402.1:2369-12406 GCA_026770625.1 Nicotiana glauca | reverse complement strand
CAGCTCTGTCTCCAGGAGCTTCCTCTCCCTCGAGAACATCTTCTTCACTTTTCCCATCGCCCGAGCGACTCACTACGTCCTCATCATCGGAGGAGACAAGAAACCTGGCATCGGTATCCCGCGCCTTTGTCTCGGTTATCTCCTCAGCAAGATCCAACCACATGCATGAATTTCTTCGAGAGTCTCCTCCAGTCTTGGCACTTAGCCAAATCATTGCTCCGCTTTCTCCGGTCGAAGGCCTCCCTCAACTCAGCTTGAACAGCTGCAACATTCCTTAAGTATATGGTAATGGATTTATCAGCAGTCGCCTTCGTCTTCTCAGCTTTAGCCTTGGCCTGTACAGTTTCAGTCTGGGTACTAGCGAGCTCGACCTCCAACTCCTCGATCTTCTTGGCCTAAGCCAGACCTTTCACTTGAATGCCCCAGAGCTAGGTTTCAGTCGAGGCCAGTTGGGCCATAACAGTTTCTTTATCGGCAACAAGTTGATCCATGTTCTTCTTCCACCGATGATAATCAACTTTAACTGGATCAACCTCGCTACGGAGCTGCCGAATCATCTCTATCTTCTGGTGCAGCTGAGATATCGAAATGTTAGCCTCCAAAGTATGGCCAAGAAGGCTGTACTCTGTTAAAATCACAGTTACCTTGTTACATCCCCCGATTTTAACAACATTGACATCGTAATATATTTTTGATGTGGTATTTAGAGTGGAACATTTTTGCAATTTTTTTTTGACAAATATATAGTTATTAATATTACACTTTAGAATATGGTTTAAATTATATCACATAATATGAGAAATTTTATAAAGGAGATTTTTTTTAGTGTAAAGATAGAAATTATTTTTTTTTACAAGAAAAGAAGGTTATCTTTTTACCATTTTAAGAATTAACCAAACAAAAATTTGTACTCTTTATATGATATTAGGAAAATTAGAAGTTGAGAAAATATATATATTTCTACATTGATATTTTAATGAAATAATAGCGTATGCATAAATTTTATATGGTACCACATGACTATAATAGTAGATTATTTAATGTGTATTAAAATTGAGTAGCATTTTAAGTAATTTGAGATAATGCTTAATTGTGTGAATATTTGGTTATTCGTGGACTTCTGGTGGAAGATTAATCATGTAATTAAAGAAATTGGTGGATAAAATTTTGATAAGTTTAAAAGGGAAAAACGTGGCAGTAAGCAACTATTAAGACATATGACTAAGTAGTCATATGAGCTTCTGTGGCTCTATCTAAAGTAAATGGGATAGTAACATGTAAGATATTCAACTTTAAACAAAGTTGGTCTTATTTGTACACAGATTAATAAAGTAAGATATCTGTCACGATCCCAAATATCTCGGTCGTGATGGTGCCTATCACAGTACTAGGCAAGCCAATCCAACACTTACCACATCTAATTTCTTTTACAAAAATTATTTTCTAAAACCAATTAAGTCTCAAAGATTTCATATGCAATATATATAAACCAACAGAATTATGCGAAAAATAGTATGAAATACACTAACACATCTTCACATTCGGTGTCATTAATCATGAGCCTCTAAATATGACCAAAACGCTGTCTGAATAATACAAAATAAGTCTGAAAGACACAATACTAAGATAGGAGGGAGGAAAGTAGGGTTGCGAACGCTGTACAGCTACCTTGTAGTCTCCGGTAAAGATCTGAGAGTGCTGGAAGCTCTCACTCAGATGCTTGGGCACCAGGATCTGCATACAAGGTGCAGGGAGTAACGTGAGTACGCCAACTCAGTAAGTAACTAAAGTAAATAAAGTTTGAGTGAAATGACGAGCATTTAAAATCACATAAGAAGTCTCAACAGAAATATCAAGTCAAATTCTGCAATGTAATAGCTAGTTATCTCATAAAACTCCAGTTTCAGTTCAAAATCCTTTGAAAACATTTATTCAACCTTTTTCAAAAGAGGCTCAGTATAAAATAAGAGTGAAAGCATTAATGCCACATACAAGCCCCTTGGACAAGATATCACTCATAAGTATAGCCTCTCGGGCAAGCCTCTCAGTCACTTATGACTCAGCTCTCGTCACACAGTACTCACACTTAGCACTCCAACTCAATAAATATCTAATGGTCATAATAATGATAATAATCATTTCGGCGTGTAGCCCGATCCATAGTAATCGACTACGTTCAGTGGGGTGTGCAGAATCCAGAGGGGATCCTACAACCCAAGCGTCATATCGCTGCGGCGTGCAACCCGATCAAATATATATCAAGGTGGCGTGCAACCCGATCCATATAAGTATCATTGTGGCATACAACCCGATCCATAATGTATGTATAACCCTCACTATTAGATCCTCAACCTCTCTCGGTCATTAACCTCGCGGCCACTCGAGCATATCAGTACAAAATCAGGGAAATTCAGCCCAAACATTTTTCATGTATTAAGAAGTAGAGTGATGAAACCGAATTTAAACAATAAGCGGGTAAAACATGACCGAGGATATTCTTACAAAACAAATAGAGTGAAGAAAGTAGTGAAAATACCCCTCAGGGCCTAAATAGGTCGGCACAAGGCCCCAAACATGGCGTACAACCTAAAATATAGTATCAATCTCTAAATTACGAAATATTATAAGATTTCAAATCAAATACACGGCTTAGTAGTCGCTAATGTACGGCCCGAGTCACAATCCCTACCGGTGCATGACCACACGCTCGTCACCTAGCATGTGTGTCACCTGATTTATCAAAATAATACAATATACCGGGGTTTCATACGCTCAGGTCTAGATTTACAATCGTTACCTATCTCAAACCGGTGAAATTACTACTCCGCGATGCCCTTACCCCTCAACTCGGCCTCAACTCGCGTCGAATCTACCCAAAGTCAGAATCATAACATTATAATATGCTAAGGGAATGAAGCCCATGCGAAAATAATCAAATTACAACATGAATCTTGAAATTGGCATAACACGACCCCCGGGCTCACATCTCGAAATTCGATAAAAATTGCATCAATAAAATCCTTATCCTCCCACAAGTTTATACATACCAAGAATACCAAAATCCGATCACAAATGACCCCTCAAATCCCTAGATTAAGGTCTCCAATTTCCAAGCCCTAAACCCAAAATTTATGCTACTAATTTCCATAGATTTCAAGCTTAAACAGTTAAAAACCATCATAGAAACAAGTTTAGGGTCAAAAAATCTTACCTCCATGAAACCCTCATAAATTCTCTCTTCAAATTTCTCTCCCAAGCTCAAAACCACATGAAAATGGTTAAAAACCACTCAAAAATCGCAAAGGGATATGTTCTACCCCAACTAAACTGCTTCTGCAGTCGAAATCTCGCACCTGCAGTCCCAGATGCGCATATGCGAAATTCACTTAACTGCTCAAGGACCACACATAAGATCAAAATCCCGCACTTGTGCTATCGCAAGTGCGCTCAAACATTTGCATCTTCGGTTCTAGCTCCTCTAGCCCACTTCCGCATCTGCGGCCCTCCTTGCACTTCTGCAGGCTCACACCTGCGGTCCCCAAGTCGCAGATGCGGTTATGACTGGGGCTTCAGCAACTTCAGTTGCAAATTTCCAACTCCAAACCTCATGTCAACCATCTGAAATCACCCCAAGGCCCCCGGGACCTCAACCAAAAGTACGAACAAGTTATATACCACCATCCAAACTTATACCAATCTTCGAAATACCTAAAACAACATCGAAACAACAAACCAACCGCGGATTCAAGCCTAAGAACTCCAAAAACTTCTGAATTTTGCTTTCGATCAAAAAGTCAATCAAACCTCATCCTAATGACCTGATATTTCACACACATGCCCCAAATGACACAACGGACCTACTACAACTTCCGAAGTTCCATTCCGACCCCGATATAAAAATTTTCACTATAAACCCGAAAATGCAAAAATTCCAATTTCACCAATTGAAGCTTAAATCTACCACGAACCTAAAAAATACATTGCGGTTACACTCCAAAGTCCCAAATCACCTTACGAAGCTACCCGAATTATAAAATCCAAATTCTAAGATCGATTACCCACAGGTCAACTTCCGGTTGACTTTTCTAACTCAATCTCACTCAAAAGAGACTAAGTGTCTCAAACCTTACCAAAACCATGCCAAAATCGAACCAAATAACTCGATACCATATAATACGACTAAACAAGACATAAAGAAGCAGAAATAAGGAAAACGGAGTGGCAATCCATGAAACGATCGGCCGGGTCGTTACATCCTCCCCCTCTTAAACAAATATTCGTCCTCGCACGAGTCAAGAAACATACTTGAACCCTCAAATAGGCGAGGATATCTGCTCCGCATCTCCCGCTCAGTCTCCCTGGTAGCCTCCTCCGCGGGTTGATCTCTCCAGTGCACTTTCACTGAAGCTATATCCTTCGATCTCAACTTTCGAACCTGATGCTCCAAAATGGACACTGACACCACATCATAAGTCAAATATCCATCTAACTGAACCATGCTGAAATCCAAAACATGCGAAAAATTGTCAATATACTTCCAGAACATAGAAACATGAAATACCGGATGCACACTGGATAAGATGGGTAGCAAGGAAAGCTCATAAGCCACCTCCATAATCCTCTGAAGCACCTCAAAAGGCCTAATGAATCGAGGACTCAATTTCTCCTTCTTCTCAAATCTCATAACACCCTTCATGAGTGAAACCTTTTGTGGCACTTTCTCCCCAACCATATAAGACACATCACGAACCTTCCTGTCGACATAACTCTTTTGTCTCGATTGCACTATACGAAGCCGCTCCTGAATCATTCTACACCAAGTCTAAGCCTCACTGGGCTCAAACTAACCAATTGGAGACCTATACTGCCTCTCATATAAAGCATTGTATGGATCCATCTAAATACTGGACTGACAATTGTTGTTATATGCAAACTTCGTGAGCGATAGAAATTGATACCATGAACCACCATAGTCCATCACACAAGCGCGCAACATGTCCTCCAGTATCTGAATAGTGCACTCGTACTGCTCGTCCGTCTTAAGGTGAAAAGATATGCTCAACTCAACCTAAGTACCTAACTTTTGCTGCACGGCCCTCCAAAACTGTGAAGTAAACTAAGTACCTCTATATGAAATGATGGAAACTAGAACCCCATGCAGACGAACAACCTCTCGGATATAAATTTCTACTAACTGCTCTGAGGAATAGGTAGTACAAATAGAAGTGAAGTGCGCGGACTTGGTCAGCCGATCCATAATCACCCAAATCGCATCGAACTTCTTCGAAGTCCGTGAGAGACGAACTACAAAGCCATGGTGATCCGCTCCCACTTCAACTTTGGAATAACCATCTGCTGAAGCAAGCCACCCGGTCTATGATGCTCGTATTTCACCTGCTGATAATTGAGACACCGAGCTACAAATCCTACAATATCCTTCTTCATCCTCCTCCACCAATAATTCTGTTTCAGATCCTTATACATCTTCGCAGCACCCAGATGAATGGAATACCGCGATCTATGGGCCTCCTCCAAGATCAACTCCCAAAGCCCATCTATATTGGGCACACATATCTGGCTCTGCATCCTCAATACCCCATCATCACCAATAGCCACATCTCTAGCATCGTCATGCTGAACTCTGTCCTTACGGACAAGCAAATGAGTATCATCATAGCTCTCTCTGATGCAGCCAAATAAAGAAGACAGAGAAATCACACAAGCCAATACCTGACTAGGCTCTGAAATATCCAGCCTTACAAACCATATGGCCAAGGCCTAAATATCTACTGCAAGAGGTCTCTACCCAACAGAAATATATGCCAAACTTCCCATACTCATCGCCTTTCCACTCAAGGCATCGGCCACCATATTGGCATTTCCTGGATGGTACAAGATAGTAATATCATAATCCTTTAGCAGCTCCAACCATCTCCGCTGCCTCAAATTGAGATCCTTCTATTTGAACAAGTGCTGGAGGCTACGATGATCATTAAACACCTCAAAAGACACGCCATACAAATAATTCCTCCAAATCTTCAACGCGTGAACAATGGCAGCTAACTCTAGATCATGAATGGGGGAGTTTTTCTCATGGGGCTTCAACTGACGAGAAGCATAAGCAATAACTCTACCCTCCTACATCAACACACACCAATGCCCACTCTCGAAGCATCACAACACATTGTATATGAACCTGAAGTTGATGGAAAAACTAACACTTGAGATGTGGTCAAAGCAGTCTTGAGCCTCTGAAATCTCGCCTCACACTCATCCGACAACTTGAATAAAGCACCCTTCTAAGTCAATTTGGTCAAGGGCGATACAACAGATGAAAATCCCTAAATGAATCAATGGTAGTAACCTGCCAAACCATGAAAGCTATGAACCTCTGTGGCTGAGGACGTTCTGGGCCAACTCTAAATTGCCTCTATCATCTTCAGATCAACTTGGATACCCTCACTGGACACCACATGCCCCAAGAAAGCCACTGAACTGAGCCAAAACTCACACTTGGGGAACTTTGCATATAGCTTCTCCTCCCCCAGTCTCTGCAACACAACTCTCAAATGCTCCACATCCTGACTACGTGAGTACACCAGAATATCATCAATGAAAACTATGACAAACGAGTTGTGATAAGGCTGGTACATGCCGTGCATCAAATGCGTGAACGTTGCTGGCGCATTGGTTAACCCAAAAGACATCACAAGGAACTCATAATGACCATAACTGGTCCTGAAAGCTGTCTTAAGAATGTCCGAGTCCCTGATTCTCAACTGGTGATACCCTGAATGGAGATCAATCTTGGAGAGCACCCTCGCTCCCTGAAGCTGGTAGAATAAATCATCGCTGCGAGGTAGGGGATACTTGCTCTTAATTGTAACCTTGTTCAACTGCCTGTAATCAATGTACATCCTCATCGTGACATCCTTTTTCTTTACAAATAGAATAGGAGCACCCTACGACGAAACACTAGGCCGAATAAACCCCTTATCAAGGAGTTCCTGAAGCTACCCCTTCAACTCTTTAAACTCTGCTGGTTCCATATAATACGGTGGAATAGAGATGGGCTGAGTTCTGGCACCAGGTCAATACCAAAATTAGTATCCCTATCCGAGGGCATGCCCCGTAGCCCTGTAGGAAACACATCGGGAAAATCCCTCACCACAAGAACATAATTAATATTAGGAGCCTCTGCACTGACATCCCTCACAGAGGCTAAGTATGAAAAACAACCTTCCTAACCATCCGCTGGGCCTTCAATAACGGAATCACCCTACTGGGGACAAAATTAGTTGAACCTTGCCACTCAATCTGTGGCACACCCGGCATAGCCATCGTCATTCTCTTGGCATGACAGTCCAATATAGCACGACACAGAGATAAAGAAAACATCAAAGTCTACCATATAAAGCAATAATAGGTCCACTCGGGTCTCCAAACCCCTAATAGTCACCACACACGATCGGTATACATAGTCCACAACTATAGTATCCCCTATCGGAGAAGATACATGAACAAATGAAACAAGAGAACTCATGTGGCGTATCCAAATAACGAGAAAAGAATGATGACACATATGAAAAAGTGGAACCAGGATCAAATAATACAGAGGCATCTTTACGGCAAACTAAGATAATACCTGTAATCACAATATTTGAAGCAACAACATCTGGTCTGACTGGGAGTGCATAGAAACAAGCCTGACCACCACCTGATCAACCCCCCCTCTAGGGTGGCCTCTGGCTGACTAACCCCTACCCCTAGCTGCTTGAGTGGGTGGTGAAGTAACTGGAGATGATGTCGATGGCTGACCCCTCTGTTGAGACAAGCCCTCAAGAAGACGAGGACACTGCCTCCTCATATGGCCAAACTCTTTAAACTCGTAACAGCTCCCTGGTGCGGGGAACGAGGACTGAAGGGAACTCCTAGCATCGGAGTGACCAGTAGAAGGACCTTGTATGGAAGAACCCTGAACTGATGGAGCACGGGACAAACTCTAGGCTGGTAGGGCACTGAGTGATGAATGGCCCTAATACAAGTTGTGAGAACCATAGCCCATTGATGCCACACGATGAATTGGGCGAGCTGAATAAGCATGCCTGAATGGATGGCATGTGCAGTGCTGAAACTGACCTCTCGAAGGAGCACCCAAAACTACCAGATCCCCGAGGCCTCTTGGACTCCCTTTCCTCTTGCTCATGGATGAACTGACTCAATCTCACAAGCGATATCAACAACCTCCTCAAAAGTAGCACCTGACACCCTCTCCCTGGTCATGAGAATCCAAAGCTGATATGTGAGGCCATCAACGAACCTCCTGATCCTCTATCTATCCATAGAAACCAACCAAATAGCATGACGAGCTAACTCTGAGAACCTCATCTCATACTGCATCAAAATCATATCTCCCAATCTCAACTGCTCGAACTTCCTGTGTAGCTCCTCCATGTGGGATTGTAGCACATATTTCTCCGAGAAGATAACGGAGAACTGCTTCCAGGTAAAAGGCATTGCATCAACACGCCTACGCCTCCTCCCACCAAGTAAAAGCAGCTCTAAAAAACTGAAAGGTAGTAAATGCGACCCGAATGGTCTCTAGAATACCCGATGTGTGAAGAATCCTATGACACTTGTCCAAGAAACCCTTGGTATCCTCGCCCTCTATACCACTAAAAATCGGAGGCTGATGTCTACCAAACCTCTCCAATCGACGCAGCTTGTCTTCAGGCATAACTGGTACCACATAATCCTGAACGATCTGGGCTGGAGGTGCCCCCGGTGCCTGAAGTTCCTGCACAACCTACTCAGGTATGAAAGGAACGGGAGTCTGAGTGCCTTCCTTGGCCTGAGATGTAGCTATGGTCGTAGTAGCTGAGACTGCCTGAGCCAAACCAGCGCACACTAATAGGATCTGAGCTAGAGCTTACTGAAGGCCTGTAATAACAATAGGCAGTATTAGTGCCTGAGCTGGTGCTGCTGGAACATCCGCAATTGGGACTTGATCCTAAACTGGGGCAGTTGGTGGATCTATAGATGTTGCCCTAACTGCTATGCAGGATACACCCCTGCCCCTACTACGGCCTCGACCGCGACCTCGGCCTCTAGTAGACCCAACTGGTGGTATTGGTGGTCATCCCTCCTGACCGGTAACACGTGTTTCACCATCTGTGAGAGAATAGAATAACATAAGTTTAGTAGTAGAATTAACAGATTCACACGATGGGAATTTCAAGAATGTGAAGTTTCTCCTAAAGGTTCTGCAGCCTCGCGAGGATAAGTTCCGACGTCTCCGTACCGATCCCCGAGACTCTACTAAACCGGCTCATGACTCGCGAGACCTATGTAACCTAGGCTCTAGTACAAACATGTCATGACCCCAAATACCCCGATCGTGATGGCGCCTATCACGGTACTAGGCAAGCCAATCCAACACTTACCACATCTAATTTTTTTTACAAAAATTATTTTTTAATACCAATTAAGAGTCAAAGCTTTCATAAGCAATATATATAAACAACCAGAATTATGCAGAAAACAGTTTGAAATGCACTAACACAGCCCACATCCGGTGTCACTAATCATGAGTGTAAGGCCCCGTAAAATTTTGTGCTTAAAACCTAGTAGCTCATAGTGTGAAGTTCCGAATATTGTGTTAGGAATGTGTAGAGCGGTTCGGACCCTCGGTGGTGATCTAAGCTTTAAAAATCAAAAGAATAAATTTTTTCAGAAAATTGTCATTTCTGCGGTCAAGAATGCAGTCGCAGAATCGAAATGCGGACCACATTCCTACCGCAGAGTGAAGCAGAAGATTGGTCTAAGATGATGTCAAAAATGCGGTCCATTCTGCGATCAAAGAATCGAAATGCGGACCGCATTCCTACCGTAGAGTGTAACAGAAGATTTTTCAAAAATTGAAGTTAAAAATGCGGTCAATTCTGCGGCGCATTATGCGACCGCAGAACACGGATGCGGACCGCATTCTTATCGCAGATCGAAGCAGAACATTTAGTTTTTGGTGAGCAATTCTGCGG
>MU680401.1:10727-25757 GCA_026770625.1 Nicotiana glauca | reverse complement strand
ATATTTAAAAGCTTGAGAGGATCTGGGACCGTTGGATCAAATGAACCAATGGCTCAGATTTAATTATCCTGAAAACGACGTCGTTTAGATTAGTGATGATCCGATCCTGTCCTTTGGATTATTTAAACAAACGGCCAGGATTTGATGACTTAAACGTCGTCGTTTGGTTTTAAAGAGGACCTGTATCTCTAGCCGTTTGATCAAGAATTTAACGGCTCAGATTTTTCATTTAAACGGTATCGTTTGGGTTATATATAGTTGGGCTAGTTTGTTTCCTTTGGGCGACGTTGTTTGGTTCGTATATAGACAGGCCTGGCCTGGTCTGTTTGGGCTGATGTAATTTGGCCCAAATACTTGGTATTATAAGTTGTATTTTTTTGTATTTGTATTATTTTTATATTTTCTTGTATTTTTCTATTATATATTTTATTTTCTTTTCTGTATTTTATACTTGTTTTCCTTTGTATTTTATTCCTAATGTATTTATTCCCTTTTATTTTGTATTTTTTAATTTTTCTTTGATTTTCTAATTTCTTAGTGACTATCTTACATTTTTGGTATTTTTTAAATATTTTGTATTTTTATTTCAATTTCTTTTACTTTATTTCTAACAATTAAAACACACACTGATACTTCCTACACAATCAACCAATTTCAAACAAAAAAAATTATTTTTTTGTATTTTTATTTTGGAATTAGTTGCTTGGGGCAAAAATCACGTGCTCACATTCTCCAATAATATTTGCCTCGATTTAGTGGCGTTTGGAGGGAACGTAGTTTCCAGTCAGGGGACTAAGGTAGATCCAAAGAATATAGAGGTAGTTCGGAGTTGGGCCAGACCGTCTTCAGCTACTGAGATTCGGAGCTTTATCGGCTTGGCTGGATATTATTGTCGCTTCGTGGAGGGTTTCTCGTCCATTTCACCAACTTTGATCAGGTTGATCAAGAAGGGTGATCCATTCAGTTTGTTGGATGAGTATGAGGAGAACTTTTAGAAGCTCAAGTCTGCCTTGACCACTACTCCAAGCTTATTTTTACCTTCAGCATCGGTTCTTATACAGTGTATTTTGATGCTTCTCGGATTGGTATTGGGTGTGTCTTGATGCAAGAGGATAGAGTGGTTGCTCATGCTTCTCTCCATTTGAAGACCCATGAGAAGAACTATTATGTTCATAGTTTGGAGTTGGCAGCCATCGTTCATGCATTAAAGATTTGGAGGCATTATCTCGACGGTGTGTCTTGTGAGGTATTTACGGATCATCAAAGCATCTACCACTTCTTCAAGCAAAAGAATCTAAATTTGAGGCAGCGTAGATGGCTGGAGTTGCTAAAGGACTATGATATTACCATTCTGTATCGTTCGGGGAAGGCCGATGTGATGGACGATGCCTTGAGTAGAAAGACGGTGAGCATAGGTAGCCTTGCATTTATTTCGGTAGGTGAGAGACCACTTGCCTAATATTTTCAGGCCTTGGCCAATCAGTTAGTGAGGTTAGTTGTTTCGGAGCCCAGTCGGGTTCTAGCTTGTGTGATTTCTCAGTCTTCCTTATATGATCGTATTAGAGAGTGTCAGAATGATGAGCCCCATTTGCTTGTCCTTGAGGACATGGTTCAGCATGGTGATGCCAAGGAGTTTACTATTAAGGATGATGGGGTGTTGCGTATGCAGGGTTGGATTTGTTTCCCCAATATGGGTGGGCTACGTGAGTTGATTTCTTGAGGAGGCCCGCAGTTCACAGTATTTCATTTATCCGGGTACCACAAAGATGTATCAGGACTTGAGGCAGTACTTTTAATGGATGAGGTTACAAAAAGATATAGTGAGATTTGTGGCTTGGTGCCTAAATTGTCAGCAGATAAAGTACGAGCATTAGAGACCAAGCAGATTGCTTCAGAGGCTTGAGATTCCGGAGTAAAAATGGGAGCGTATCACCATGGACTTTTTAGTTGGGCTCCCATAGACTTCGAGGAAGTTTGATGCTATTTGGTGATTGTAGATAGGTTAACCAAGTCCGCATTCCATTCCACTTGGGAAAACCTACTCTTCGGGTACATCCGTGAGGTAGTTTGCCGTCACGGTGTGCCGGTGTCCATCAATTCAGATTGGGGCACACAGTTTACATTGCAATTCAAAGAACAATGCAACGAGAGTTAGACACATGGGTTGAGTTGAGTACAACATTCCACCCTCAGGCAGACAGGCAATCCGAGCGCACTGTTAAGATATTGGACGATATGTTACGCGCTTGTGTCATAGATTTTAAAGGTTCTTGGGATCAGTTTCTGCCGCTTGTAGAGTTTGCCTACAACAACAACTACTAATCAAGAATTTAGATGGCTCTGTATGAGGCTTTGTATGGGAGACAGTTTCGGTCTCCGGTGGGTTGGTTTGAGCCAAGAGAGGCTAGGCTATTGGGTACTGACTTGGTTCAGGATGCTTTGGACAAGGTTAAGTTTATTCAGGATTGGCTTCGCACGGAACAGTCTAGGAAGAAGAGTTACGCCAATCAAAAGGTTCACGATGTTGCTCACATGGTGAGAGAGAAGGTACTGCTCAGAGTTTCACCCATGACTTCATGATGTATGGGAGTAAGGGCAAGTTGAGCCCTCGGTATATTTGGCCTTTTGAGGTGCTTGAGAGAATTGGAGGGGTGTCTTAAAATCTTGCATTGACACCTAGTCTATCGAGCGTTCATCCACTATTTCATGTTTCCATGCTCCGAAAGTATGTCGGCGGTCCGTCTCCTGTTTTAGACTTCAACACAGTTCAGTTGGATGGTAATTTGACTTATGATGTGAAGCCGATGGCTATTTTGGATAGGCAGGTTCAAAAGTTGAGGTTAAAGAATATAGCTTCAGTGAAGGTGCAGTGGAGAGGTCAGCCAGTCGATCATGCTACTTGGAAGACCGAGCGAGAGATGCAGAGCAGATATCCATGCGTATTTGAGAATCCAAGTATGATTCTAGTCCCGTTCGAGGACGAACATTTATTTAAAAGAGGGAAGATGTAATGACCTAGCCGATCATTTTGAGTATTATAGCCCCGTTTCCCCATTTATTGCTTATTCTGTGCTCACTTGCTGCTATGTGACTTGTCGGGGTGGTCGGTTTGGTTACGGGGATGTTTCGAAGTGAGTTGGGACATTTAGTCCTAAGGTTGAAAGCCTAAGTTGAAAGAATTGACTGGATGTTGACTATTGAGTAAATGGTCCCGGAATGGAGTTTTGATGGTCTCGATAGATCTGTATGAAAATTTTAGACTTAGAAGCGTGTCCGAATATTGATTTTGAGGTATGTAGATGATTTTGTCTTGAATAGGTGTAAGTTGGGAAAATAGAAGTTTGGACAGTTGAGAAGTTTGACCGAGAGTTGTGTTGATACCCAATTTTGCTTTCAAATTTTCTCAAATAGTTTATATACTTTGAAAACATTATTTTGCATCATTATTTAAGTTTACAAAATCTATACAACCATTTTCTATAATTTTTAGAGCTTTAAAATTGATTTTCTTGCATTTAAATTACTTAAATATTTATTAATTACTCCTTCAAATTATTTTGTGATGATTTAATTACCTAAAATTATTATTTGCACCGATAATACACATTTCAAATATTTTTACTTCATTTTATGTATTTACTTTAGGATTGTTTAAGCTATTTGCACAATCTTCCAATAATAGCCTATATTTTATAATTTTATTGCATTTGTCATTTTATTCAAGATCAAAATAGTATCTTATATTTTTATAATCTTCTACTGCTGTTTTAAAGTATTAATTTGCATAAATAGCATTTTTATATTTTATTTAACTATTTTTTATTAAAATATTTTCCCTCAATTTACTATTTAAAATATTGCCCAAAATTAGGATTAATTTCGGACCAATTAAGGTCTAAATAGACCCCTGGCCCAATAACCTTAGCAGCCCATGCGACCTAATAAACCTACCTAACCCAAAACTCGACCCAACTTGTTTTAAATCCCAGCTGTTGAAAAACAAATGATCAACGGCTCACAACACTCCCCCTCCCCACTCTCCTACTATTCCTCACCCTAACCCTAATCCGCATTTCCCTAAAGATCCCCGCCCCGTTTCCCTGCATATGTTCTCTCCTTTCCTCTCAAACCCTACCAGCTGCCTCTTCTAAATCTCCCAACTTCGGTTCTAATAAGGAATTTCCCCATGATTCCCCTTCCATATATGCTCGATTCTTTTGTTACTTACACGATATTGGTATTACTTGGTACTTGCCTATTTTTGTCAAGTACCATAACTAGAATCATGTGGAATCCATCTTCAAGCTTCAAGATTTAGATGATTCAGTCTCTATGCACTCATGGTAAGGCGATATGAGGCTGATTCCCCAAGGTTTTTAGTTGAATCTTTGATTTTTTTTCAACTAGTATTTGAGATTTTTCCCTTTACCTCACTGATTTTTTCGATTGCATGTGATATTCTTTCATTTCTTGTGTTTGACTGATGATTTTTCTTGTTTGTTCGTTTAAATCTTCTATGATATAAACCCGTTCCCAATTCCCTTCTAAAACTAGTAATTCTCACTGCTATTACACTTTATACTTTCCTCACTCACTTACCTTCTCTGAAATACTCGGCTCTTTCGCCGAATGTAAACCAAGGCCATAGTATTATCAACCTCCTCCGGTAAAAGCACTACTCGAGGCCCTTACGAGGCTCTTGTGAACTCTGAAGCATCAGAGACCTTGGGTTCTTGCTACTAAGCTCTATACTGTTCTTTTCCTTGTATAATTTTGCTACCGGTTAGTTCTTTTAACCCTTGCAATGTTAATTTTCTTTCTTTCCTTCTGCATACCTATATGTGTTTGAATTCCATGAGTGTGATTTAGTTGGGAATCCCTGATGTTGCACTATTATGATAATGATCAATACTCTTTTGTCATTTTATGATAGTTGAAAGCATGAGATAGTTTACTGCTTTGTTCTTAGTTTGTGTTAGGCTAGTATGTGTTTTTCACTATAGCCTGCACTTCTTGGTTCTTTGTTTTCTTCTGGAATATGTTCTGTACCTCTAGCATCTGAATACGTTTCAGTTTTGAGCTTCAATGTGTGCCTATTTTGATATGAATCTAACTGTTATGACTATATGTTATTAGTTATATAATTTTCTTCATACCTTGCTTTGGATACTACTACAACTCTATTGAAACCTCTCTCTACTTTGAATGAATCATTTAGCACTAAGTCTTGTGTTTAATCGACTGTTCTTTGTGTACTAGCCACAACTGTATGGAACACTGCTTTAGGGTTTACTCTAAACATGTTTCCTAGCTATCCCGATCCCTAGCATAACTTATGATATTAGGATAAACATTCCATTTTCCCTCTTATGTATGTTAATGAGTAACTAATATACCTTTTTCATGTCCTAAGATTCTGTACTATGACCTTTCCTCCATCATATTAATTTTTCATGATATTGGCCAAGTTGCACCATTGGTATGTTGATATGATATTTGGGATTTTATTAGAACTTTCATGCTAGGACTGTTATTATACTAGATTGACATTTGAAATTCTTCAGGTTGATGCTCTTTTCTAAATTTGTGTGGCATTGTGAACTCTTGTATGTCGAACCTATAATCTTAGAAAACCTGATTTCCCTGCCTCTTTCAAAATGTTTTCTGCCTAATATGCTAAGTGTTTGAACTTTTGATATCAACCATGTTTTTTGAGTTTTGCTGATTCTCCTTACTTGTATGTTCTTTATTTAATCACCCCTGTTGTGTCTACTTCTAAAATATAAGTGCACCTCTTTAAATTCTATTATTCGATCACTGTTCTCTCACTCTCATTTGTTACCTACAATATTCTAAATCTACCACCCTCAGCCGGCTGAAAGCCAAGGCCATCAAAACTCTCTCTATTGACCTTGCTAGTGTGAACACTAATCGGAATCCATTTGTTTCTCTTATGAACTCTGACACATTAGGATTTAGGGTCTTTTGGTCATTCTCTTTACTATTGAAACTTGATCTATCTCTGATACTCAGTTTCTTTCCTCATTCTCTTTGCTAAATCTGCCAAACTAGTTTGTTTAAGTGTCTTTTGTGTAATTCAATATCTGGTTCGTGTGGTCAATTCATGACTGTTTGGTTTGGCTTGAGTTCTTTTATGGATCTTAAGTTGTGCTGATAGGCATGGTCCTCTATTTGGATCTGGGCATGCTACTTGCGAAGAAAGAGTTTGTTGAAGGCCCAGACAATATTGGGTAGCTTCTTTGAGAATGTTGTTGGCCTGCTGTTATTTCTTGTGTAATATTTGTACTTATATTTATCATCTAGTCAGTTATAACTTTGTAATAAACAATTGGAGTGTTAGTAAAATTGGTGAACGAGCATACTCTAATATTTGCATGAAAGGGTAGAAACATGCCTATTGGGTTCGTATGATCTACTTAGTATTTTATCCAACCTACCGTATATGCTATTTAATTTCCATGTACAGTAGTAGAAATCATGCCATTAGAGAAATCACACTCTTACACAATGTGTTTACTATCAAAGCATGAGCTTAAGTGCTTTATTTAATCCTATGTCTACTACTATGTGTTACTAGACAACATGTGTATAGGAAACAAATGTTAATAACCATTCTTTCAATTTACATAACTGCAGCATATTCATTAGATATCATGCCTATAGAATTACACTAGCTTATGTTCTACTGATTTTCACTTAGATATCATGTTCCTAGGGCTTAATTACTTAATTAGTTGTTGTTATATCTATTGCTCACTTAGATAGCATGTCTATAAGAATAATTGATAAATTTGCCAACTGTTGGAACCTATCTATAAAATACTGCTACTCACTTAGAAAGTATGGCCACAGGATCAAACACGAGCGATTCTTAGTATTTCCAATAGTTTTCACCCTCTATTGCGTAAATCACTTATAGATCATTTCTATAGGTTTAATAACTTATAACCTGTAATCTCAATAATCAGCATGCAACACCAAATACTCTTAAACTGTGTAGTTGTTCAAAATTATGTTTGTAGATTTAAAGTGGCACCTTGCATCAGAAACTTCCTGTATGTTTGAATTCAAAACCACATAGAAATCATGTCTATAGGGTAATGACTTTAATTCACCTCATTTCTAAATTTTTCTAATACTTAATGCAAAAATTGGTTTGCATGCATTTGTCGTCTAAGTGCGGAGGCTACCTTGAGCCCTTAACTGCCTTTATATGAATTTCTACTTGCTTTGTATATCGCCTAGTTCTTATCATTTTGAGCAACCTAAGTAAAGTCTAGAACCATCCAAAATAGAGTTCCATGCCTTGTGGACCATAGGCATGGGATGGGTAGTGCACGCATAGGGTACAACCTAGAATTGAATTAGAGATCTTTTAGGCAAACAACTTTAACATAGTAATCGGGTAGCAGGAGATGATAGTCTGTGCCTGCTGAATAATATGAGTAAATTCCTATCTTAAGAGAGTTGCGAAGTATTATTTATGTTGCTTGGGGTGACCCATTAGGCTAAAAAACTTAGGACCCCCCTTTCTTCCTTTATATTTAGTCATCAAATATAGACCGTTATAGTTATATACTTGTAATCCTTATTTCTCATTGTGTCATAATAAAACTCTTTAACCCTTTATTATTTTTATTTATTTGATTATCTTGCCTAATTATAATCCACATAGTCATAAGTTTGGTCGGGACCCACAGTTATGGACCTCAAAGAGTTCCTAACACCTTCTCTTTGAGGTAATTTGAGCCCTTACCTGATCTTTGGTGGAGTTGACTAGTTAAAAAAAGTTATCTGCAAGTAGGTTTCCTAACGCACCTTAAAACCATTAGGTGGTGACTCTTCTTCTTTTAACACTCTATCTCTTGTCTAAAAGAGTTGTCATAATGCCAAAGCCCGCTTTTATGAGAAAAAGGGGCGCGACAAGTTGACTTTGTGGTTATCATCCTCGGATTTGGTTTTGAAAGTTGGAATAGGTCAGTTGCATCATTTATGACTGATATATAAAATTTGAGGTTAGTCTGAGTTGATTTGATAGGTTTCGGCATCGATTGTAGAAGTTGGAAATTCATTAGTTTCATTAGGCTTGAATTAGGGTGTGATTCGTATTTTTGATGTTGTTTGATGTGATTTGAGGCCTCGACTAAGTTCGTATTGTATTTTAAGACTTGTTGGTATGTTTGGTTGAGGTCCTGGGGGCCTCGGGTGTGATTCGAATTATGTTCGGTGCATTTTGAACTTAGAGGAACTGTTGTTTTTGTTGTTGCTAGTTTCCTTAGACGCGACCGTGAATGGAGGATTGCAATCACGAAGAGTATTGTAGGCAGCTGGAGAATTTGTGCTATGCGTTCATGTGAATGTGTTCATGATCGTGAAGCTTGGGAAGGCAGTGTTATGCGAACACATATGTTAGGTCGCTTTCGCGAAGAAGCATGGAGGAGACTAGAGTTCACACGATTTGTTCTACGCGATCGCATGAAGTGGTTAACCATCGCGTAGGTCTGGGAGTTTGTGTACCGTATTCGCGGCTTGGTCTTTGCATTCACATAGGCTATTTTTATGGTAGCTTATTTTGTTCTTTGCGATCGCGAGGGACTTTCTGCGATCACGAAGAGGAATGCCAGGGCAGATTGTTAAATATAAAAAACAAGGGTTAGAGTTATATTTTACAATTGGATGGATTTTTAAGAAAGTGATTGGGGTAAGTGATTCTAACTCGAATTTGGTTAATATACATGAATCTATCATGGTTTTTATCATTTAATTAGTGTTTTGGGTTGGCAAAATTGAGGAAAAACAATAGAATCTTCATAGACTTTAATTTATGGTAAGTAACACTTCTAAACTTGGTTTTGAGGGTATGAATTCCTAAATTACGTGTTATGTGGTTGGTGTTAAGATGGCGCACATGCTAGGTGACGAGCGTGTAGGCGTGTAGGCGTGTACCATAGAATTGTTACCTAGTCGATTCCATGGTGTTGTGTAGTCATCAAACCTTGTTGCTATTCATGTTATCCCTATGTGTTAGAGTAATTGAGGTGCAATCCATGTTAGAAATCATGTTAGGTTATATTCTTATCCGGTTGAGACCCAATTGGATCATTTCTGTCGTTAAATTATTTGCTTAGATGGGAAAATTTTTACCTAGTCACATCCATCAAGTTAATATCATATCTCAATCTCTGTAACTATTTATTTTTGTGTTATATACCATTTTTGGGCTGATTGGCATGAGATTTGTGAACTCGAGAGACAAGAGAGATTGATGACTAAGTTGGGGCTTGAGAGACGTGTTGTCATTGAGATTTGTGGATCATGATGCAGCAAGCCTTATGTCTTTATACATATTATTACTATATGGATCGGGCTGCACGTCACACTTATTTTGTAGAAAACTACTCCCTCGGTTTTAATTTATGTGAACCTATTTTCTTTTTAGTCCGTGCCAAAAAAATGACCTCTTTGCTTATTTGGAAATAATTTACCTTCATGCAATGATTTACAGCCACACAAAATATATGCGCCTCATTTTACACCACAAGTTCAAAAGTCTTCTCTCTTTTCTTAAACTTCGTGCCTAGTCAATTGGGTTCACATCAATTGAAATGGATAGACTAGTATTTTGAAAGTTTTGAAATTTTCTAAGTTTGATTGTAAGTTGACTTCTTAGCTAACAGGTTTGGATTTTGATGTTGAAACTTGGAGAATGTCTGTATTGCTAACTGAAACTTATGTACAAAATTTGGAGCAATTCGGAATTGATTTAGCATGATTCGGATGCTTTAGATGTGATTCTATTTGTTGCCGAGTTTACTTTGTAATTTCATTTGTTTTGGGTTTAATTTGTAGATTTAGATGTTATTTTAGTTATTTGATTCCACCGAAAAAGTTCGTATGATGTTATTACACTTGTGCACATATTTGGTTTGGAGCCCGAAGGGCTCGGGTGAGTTCCGGATATGTTTCGGATAAGTTTGGATAGTGCAAAGCTAGCTGATGTCTTCCCAGCTCTGGTGCACTATTGCAGATCTCTCATTTGTGAGGTCTGGTTTGCAATTGTGAGCCTCCCTTTTACGAACAATATCTCGCATTCGAGAGCATGGACTAGGCTGGGCCGGGCCGGGTTAATCTCGCAATTGCAAGAACTTGTTGGCATTTGCGACCTTGCAGAGGTCGCATTTGTGATATCAGAATCACATTTCCGACTCAATGTGCTATTGAGTGATCTTCGCAATTACGAAGGAATTGTCCGCATTTGCGAAGGAAGGTCTATTGGCAATTACGAATCTTTTGTCGCAATTGCGACTTATGGACTTATGTGGTAGGGTTCACATCTGCGACCCTTGTCTCACATTTGCGATGCTCGCAATTGCTAATAAGATATCACAATTACGACATCTGCAGTTGGGTAAAAGAGGGGAAAATCGTGACTTAGCTCAGTTTACACCATTTCTCAACCCTAAACACTCTAGAACCGATTTGTCAAGAGACTTTTCTTCTCAAAATCATTGGTAAGTGACTCTAATCCATTTCCTTTCAATTAATCTTACTTTTCATGAGATTTCAACATCAAATTTAGGTTTTTTTATAGTAGAAATTAGGGATTTGGGTAGAATTGGAAATTTTTGTAAAATTGAGATTTAAACCTCAAATTGAAATCGAATTTCGAAACAAATCACATAACCGAGCTTAGGGATAAATGAGTAATCAGGTTTTGGTCCAAACATTGGATTTTGACCAAGCGGGCCCGGCTTGACTTTTGTTGACTTTTTAAAAAATGATCAAAATTGAACCCCTTTCATGAATGCATAGTTTCTAAAGCTTATTTTGAATTATTAAATTGATAATTTGCTAGATTTGGTTGGTTTGGAGGCTTGTTAGAAAGGCAAGTCTATGGTTGGTTGATTTCTTTGATTCGCGGAGTGAGGTAAGTGTTGGATCTAATCTTGACTTAAGGGAATTAGGGGACCTTGAACTATGTGTTACGTGAATTATGTGGGAAAAATACGTATATGCGAGGTGATGTGTATATATGGCTTCGTGATATTTGCTTCCATGTTTTCTCTTATTTCATGATATATCTTGCTTCATGCCTTAATTGTTAAATGCTTTATTTGATTTCTATGCCATAATTGTTACTTGAAATTTTATTATTTCTGTATTAAATTGTACGCCCCTTTCATGACTCCATTCTTATTTGCTATTTGTCTCTACTTGATTTACTTGCATATCAAAATTGGCACATGCTTTACTTGGCTTAACATTAGTAATATTTGTTGCCTTCTATAATGTGGTTCACTTGCATGAGTTGTTTAATTGATATATACCAATGAATTGGTAAAGTTGAGACTTCGAGTTGTTAGATATTCTTTGATTATTACGTGGTTCTTTATTGCCTCGTACATTTACCCTCTTGATGTAGAAATTCTTGTAAATTTGGTTGTTGAATTGTTTATGTTGATTGAAGTTATTTTGGGAGCAGGTGAAATGGTGGAATAAGGACGGATTATGATATTGACAGATAATGATATGGTGGGATCGGGGACGCAATGAATTGTATA
Source organism: Nicotiana glauca (assembly GCA_026770625.1). Taxonomy (NCBI): domain Eukaryota; kingdom Viridiplantae; phylum Streptophyta; class Magnoliopsida; order Solanales; family Solanaceae; genus Nicotiana; species Nicotiana glauca. The sequence goes on along the minus strand of MU680401.1, from coordinate 14,175 downwards.
TATGGTATTTGTTTTTGATTGTTGGATTTGCCTTGGTATTGTGATATCAGACTATGAGACTTGTTATTTTTTGGATCTCTAGTAGTTGTATTTCGCGTTTGTTTTCATGAAGTTAACCTCTTTATTCCCATTTCCTATTTTCTTGTTATTATCATTAGTATTGCGAATTATTGTAAGTCACTCTCCTTAGCCTCGTCACTACTTCGTCGAGGTTAGGCTCTGTACTTATAGAGTACATGGGGTCGGTGATACTCATACTACACTCTACACTTCTTGTGCAGATATCGGAGTTGGTCCTAGCGGTGCTTAGTGAGATTTCCTGGATCTAGCTACTTGTGGAGACTTGAGGTATAGCTACAAGGTATTCGTAGCACTAAAGTCCCATTATATGTTATCATTGCTATTATTTTTATTCAAACAGTTATGTTTTATTCAGACTATTATCTATAACACTCTAGAAGCTCATGTATTCGTGACTCCAGTTTCTAGGATTGTAGTTGAATTTTGTCGTTCAGTAGTTTATCACCTTATTTTAGAATATTCGGTTTTTTTATTGTTATCATTTGATTTGAATTATTAAAACCAGTTAATAGATATAGCTAATGTTGGCTTGCCTAGCAAGTGAAATATTAGGCACCATCACGATCTTGAGGACGAATTTCGGATCGTGACAAGTTGGTATCAGATCACTTGCTTGCCTAGGTCTCACAAGTCATGAGCAAGCTTGGTAGAGTCTGGAGGATCGGTACGAGGACGTCCGTACTTATCTTCTAGAGGCTATAAGGCTTTATGAAAATTTCATTTCTTTATTTCTCTATTGTGATGACCCGACCCGTCGTCACCTGAGATACCGCCCCGTTTCCCCCATATTATGTTGCTCTATGTTTCAATATTAGTATTTGAGTTGATCGAATAGAATTGAATTAGTTTTAGTTGGAAATGAGGCACTTATCCTCTTAGAAGGAAGCTTATTTTGGAAAAGTCAACCGAAAGTTGACTATATAGTTAGAAGGCTCGGATGTGAATTCCGGTGATTTGGTTAGCTTCGGGGGATGATTTGTGACTTAGAAGTGCGATCAGAATTGAGTTTGGAGGCTTGGTGTAGAATTAGGCTTGAATTGGCGAAGTTAGCATTTTTGCGATATTCGGTTGATAGGTGAGATTTTGATCCGAGGATTGGAATGGAATTCTGAGAGTTGCAATAGCTTCGTTAGGTGATTTTGGACATGTGTACAAAGTTTCAGGCCATTCGGAGGTGGTTAGGTCGGGTTTTTGATCGAATGTGCAATTCGGAAGTTTTTAAGAAACTTAGGCTTTGATTTGAGGATAATTGAGGATTTTGATGTTAACGATAGTGTTTTGATGGTTCGAGCGAGTTTGAATAAGGTAATAGATCATGTCTCTGCTTTTGGTTGAGGTCCCGGGGGCCTCGGGGTGAATTCGGGTGGTTAAACGGAGAATTCGGAGTTTGTTGCATGTTTGAAGTTGCTGGTTCTGTCATTTTCGAATCTGTGGAAAAAGGGACCGCATAAGCGGTTCCGCCGATGCGGCTAAGGGGTCGCAAAAGCGGTTCTGGGAGGCTTGGAACTTTTCCGCAATAGCGGACAAAGGTTCGCACAAGCGGCAACCACAGGTGCAGTTTAAGACCGCAGAAGCGGTCCCTCGGGATTTAAGTGAGATCACAGAAGCGATCATTTGGTCGCGGATGCGGTGACCGCAGGTGCGGTAATTTAACCGCAGGGGCGGAAATCGACCTAGAATTAAAGTGAACAATGTCCACGAATTTGAAAGAGAAGGAAAAATATTTTGGACTTCGACTTAGGCGGTTTCTTGGGCGATTTTGAAGAGAATTCGAAGGGGTTTCATCAGGTATGAATTATTAGACTCGGAATATGTTATTATGGCGTAAAAACATGGATTAATCACTGAAATTCGAGGAATTAGAGGGTAAAAATAGAGGTTAGGGCTTGGAACTTAAGAGAGTTTAAATTTGGGTTTTGAAAGGGCAACTGAACCCCGATTTTGGTAAATTTGATATGTATAGACTCGTGGCGAGACGAGGAATCCGGTGATGTAAATTTTATAATTTTTTGGGGAGTGGTTCGGGGCTCGTGTTTTGCAAACTTCGAGATTTTGGTATTTTTCGAGTTCTTTTAATTGGGTTATGTTTCTTTAGCCTATTGTAATGTATTCGTTGTGGTTTTGACAAGACTCGACGTGCGAGGAGGTGGATTCGAGAGGAAAAGGCATAGCAGACTAGTCTTGTGGCCGGTTTGAGGTGAGTAATATATGTAAATGATGACCTGAGGGTTTGAAACCCCAGTTTATCATACTGTGACGCTATATTGAGGCGAGACACACACTTTACAGTGAGTGCGGGGTCGTTTATGATCGGGGACTATGGCTTAGTCTATCCGAGTGATGTTCGAACTGTGTTATTGATTGGAAATTGATTGGTAAACATTCTACTTGGATTGCTATGAGCATATTTGTGCTGTGTGCCGATAATTTGGATCCCTTAGGGATTATTATCATTGTTTCCATGATGCTTAGCATGTTTTCATGATATCAGTCCTGAGTTAAACACTGTCTCGAAATGATTAATAAATTTCCCAAGTTTTAAACACTTAATCTATAATTCCTAATAATTGGAACTGAAAATGATAAACTTGACTGTGCCTGTGTGGCTTACATGCATATATCTAGACTGAGTGTGGATCGGGCTGCACGCTGCAGCGAATGCTACGATGATATTGCTCTTGGGCTGTAGGAGCCCCTCCGGAGTCTGAACCCCCACAATGAGCGCGGGGTACCAAAATGGATTGGACTGCGCGCCGCAGCGGTCATGTGCATTGCATTGCATTCATGCATAGATATCTATCTATGTTACCCGTCATTACCTAATGTTGTTCCACCGTTAAACGTGTAGAATTATTGGTTATAGCTTTGCATTGTTATATTTAGGGGTTTCTTACTGTCAGCCATTATATATGTCTATTACCACTGAGTTGGAAGTACTCACTTTATTCCCTGCACCACGTGTGCAGATTCAGGTGTCCTAGGAGTATAGTCGAGCTATTTGCTGCTTTCAGANCGGGGTGAATTCGGGTGGTTAAACGGAGAATTCGGAGTTTGTTGCATGTTTGAAGTTGCTGGTTCTGTCATTTTCGAATCTGTGGAAAAAGGGACCGCATAAGCGGTTCCGCCGATGCGGCTAAGGGGTCGCAAAAGCGGTTCTGGGAGGCTTGGAACTTTTCCGCAATAGCGGACAAAGGTTCGCACAAGCGGCAACCACAGGTGCAGTTTAAGACCGCAGAAGCGGTCCCTCGGGATTTAAGTGAGATCACAGAAGCGATCATTTGGTCGCGGATGCGGTGACCGCAGGTGCGGTAATTTAACCGCAGGGGCGGAAATCGACCTAGAATTAAAGTGAACAATGTCCACGAAT
>MU680401.1:0-10465 GCA_026770625.1 Nicotiana glauca | reverse complement strand
CTGCCTGACGTCCGCAGGACCCGACTCCTCCCCTATCCCTTTTATCTTTCCGCATTTTAGATCATCAGTATTACTAAGGAATTATTACTCTGTGTTATTAGAGGCTCTAGACTCATGACCCCAGGTCTTTGAGAGATGTTGGTTATGTCAGTGTTTTATGTTTTCTCTATCTAAATTATTTGGTTAATAGACTTGCTAAACTATTAAATTAAATGCAATAAACTGGTAATGGGATGTGTGATTGGGTTGTGAGTATTAATTGGTCGGGCTTGCCTAGCAATTGTGTTGGGCGCCATCACGACCGGGATTGGGGTCGTGAAATCTATCGTGTGGCTTATTTCAAATATTAGAGTATGAACCATTCTACTTGTGTTCTCTCGCAGATGGTGAGAACTCGCACAACATCTACAGCCGTGCCGGAGCCAGAGGCCCCTGTTGTAGCCACTACAAGTGGGTAGGGGTTGGGGACGAGGTAGATAGAGAGCTCAGCCTAGAGCACGAGCAGCAGCAACACCCATAGTGGAGCCTCAGACTGACTATATGGACTGTAATGACCCGACAGATCATTTTGACCCCTAGTGCGTCCTTCAGCAGTCTGACGCCATGAGCAGCTTCATTTCAGCTATTATGTCTTATACGCATGGTCGGAATTGAATTTTAGGAAGTTCGAAGTTGATTTGGGAAGAGAATTCTCATGTGCCAGTTCCAAAGAATGATGGGAATGTCAGAGTTTGTGTCGACTATCGGGATTTAAACAACGCAAGTGCCAAAGACGATTTCCCGTTACCTAATATACACATACTGATAGATAACTGTTCCAAGCATGAACTCCAATCTTTGTGGATTGCTTTGCGGGATACCATCAGATCTGGATGGATGAAAAAGATGGCGAGAAAATAGCCTTTATCACCCTGCAAGGAATGTATTGTTATAAAATGATGTTGTTTGGCCTGAAGAATGCTAGAGCCACTTATATGAGAGTTATGAAGACTATTTTCCATGATTCACAAAGAAATAGAGTTGTACGTGGATGACATCATCAAATATAGAAGAAGCACAGATCTGAACTTGAATCCTGCAAAGTGTGCTTTCAGAGTCCCTGCTGGACAATTACTAGGCTTCATCGTCAGTCGTCGAGGAATTGAACTAGACCCGTCAAAGGTCAAACCTATCCAGGATTTGCCATCGCCAAAGAACACAAAAGATGTGATGAGCTTCTTATGGCATCTCAATTACATCAGCCGCTTCATAGCACAACTGACCGTGATCTTTCAGCCAGTTTTCAAAATGCTGAAGAAAGATGCTACAACAAGTTGGATTGAAGAATGTCAAAAAGCTTTCGACAGAATTAAGGAATGCCTGTCCACACCGCTGGTCCTGGTCCCGCCGAAACCTGGTAGACCTCCTCTACTCTATCTGTCTGCACTAGAAGGAGCTTTTGGTTGTGTCTTGGGACAACATGACGATACGGGAAGAAAGGAACATGCCATATATTATCTATGTAAGAAGTTCACACCCTATGAAGCACGATATTCTTTGATGGAATGCACCTGCTGCACCTTAACATAAATAGCTCAGAAATTGAGGCACTACTTCTCTGCCTACACAACATATCTCATATAAAGGATGGATCCTCTGAAATACATTTTCCAGAAACCAATGCCTGCAGGGAAACTAGCAAAATGGCAGATATTGTTAAGTGAAATTGATATTGTCTATGTGACTCAGAAGGTGGTCAAAGGATAGGAATTAGCAGATCATCTTGCGGAAAATCCTGTAGGAGGAGAATACGAACCACTGAAAACATATTTTCCCAATGAAGAAGTATCATTTGTAGGAAAAGATATCACCGAAACCTACGACGGTTGGAGAATGTTCTTTGATGGGGTTGCAAATTTCAAATGAGTGGGTATAAGAGTTGTTTTGGTATCAGAGACAGGTCAGCATTATCTGTTATCTGCGAAGCTCAGGTTTCCGTGCACCAACAATATGGTATAATATGAGGCTTGCATTGTGGGGATCAATTTGGCCATTGACACGAATACCCATGAATTGCTAGTAATTGGTGATTAAACCTTGAAGAAGGACGATCTCACAGGTGTAATTGGTGGGTACATCAAGTTCTAGTAGTGTGGGCTACAAAGAATACCAAATACTACCATATCTGTATTATGTGCAAGAATTGATGAAGAAGTTCACAAAGATAGAGTTCAAACATGTTCTAAGAATTCAGAATGAGTTTGCAGATGTATTAGCCACTTCGCCCTCCATAATACAACATTCGGACAAGAATTTCATCAACCCTAGTCCAATAAGAATCCATATTCTGATAGCTTATTCCGCTCATGTCTAAGAAGAAACGGATGGGAATCCGTGGTTCCATGATATCAAGGAATACTTGGCAAAAGGAGAATACACGGAGCATGCAAATCATACTCAGAAACGGATGCTTCAAAGATTATCCAACCATTTCTTCCATATTGGATAAATTCTGTATAGAAGGACTCCAGACCGGATTACTATAGTGCATTGATGCCAAGGAAGCTTCCAAACTACTCGAAGAGATATATGCCGGAACTTACAGACCATACATGAACGGTTTCATTTGCCAAGGAGATATTGAGAGCAATATATTTTTGGATGACTATGGAATCAGACTACATCATATATATCCAAAAGTGTCATTAGTTCCAAATATATGCAGATATGATACGGGTACCACCAAATGAACTCAATACAACAAGTACACCTTGGCCTTTTGCCGCTTGGGGAATGGATGTCATCGGTCCGGGAAAACTACGCAAACGGCAAAGACTGATCCTAAGAACCCGCGAAGTCTATAATGGTAGCAGGAAGCATATCCTCTAATATCAAAATAGTGTGCTTGGACTGTCTGTCTATTTGGGGATGAAGTGTTGTACTCAACTCAACTTGCATGCCAAACTCATGCTATATGGCCCTCTAGAAGTGCGAGGTGATCTATGTACCTCGATCAGAAATGATAGACACCGCCACACCTTGAAGAAGGACGATCTCACAGATGTAGATCTCCCCTAACCGTTCTACAGAATAGGTGACTGCCACTGGAATAAAATATGTCGATTTGGTCATCCTTTCCAAAATGACCCAAACCACGTCGAACTTCCCTCAGTCCATGGGCGTCCAACAAAAAAATCCATAGTGATACGCTCCAACTTCCACTCAGGAATGTCTAACTTCTGAAGAAAACCACCCAACCTTTGATGCTTGTACTTAACTTGCTGACAATTTAGACACCAAGCTACATATGAAACTATATAATTCTTCATCCTCCTCCACCAAAAATATTGCTGCAAGTCCGGATACATTTTAGTGGCGCCCAGATGAATAGAATACCAAGAATTGTGAGCCTCCTCATGAATAAACTCACAAAGCCCATCCATATTGGGCGCACAAATACAGACCTACATCCTCAAAACCACATCATATTTAATAGTAAAATGCTTGACACCACGGTGCTGCATTGTGTCCTTAAAGACAAGAAATGAGGATCATCATAGTGCCTCTTTTTGATGCGCTCATACAAAGATGACCGAGCGACTATGCGATCTAGAACACGAATCTAACCTCACAAACTGAGTGACCAAAGCCTGAACCTCTGTAGTAAGAGGCCTCTCAACAACTAGAATATATGCTAGGTTGGCCATACTTACTGCCTTTCTATCAAGGAATCGCGCACCATATTAGCCTTCCCGAGGTGATACAAAATGGTGATATCATAATCTTTCAACAGTTCCAACCACCTCCTCTACCTCAAATTGAGATCATTTTGCTTGAAAAAATACTATAGACCATGATGATCCATGAATATCTCACATGACATGCCATAAAGATAGTGCCTCCAAATCTTTAGCGCATGAACAATGGTTGTCAACGATAAGTCATGAACAAGGCAATTCTTCTGATAAATCTTCAGCTACCATGGTGCGGATGCAATCACCCTGATATCTTGCATCAACACTACACAGAGTCTAGTATAAGATGCATCACAATCACCATGTAAGATCCTGAGTCGGTGGGCACACCAACACTAGCATCGTAGTGAAAGAAGTCTTGAGCTTCTAAAAGCTCAACTCACACTCATTTGACCATTTTAACGGGGCACACTTCTTGGTCAATCTGGACAATGGGGTTGTTGTAGATGGAAACCCCTCCATGAACCAGCGATAATAACCCGTCAAACCTAGGAAGCTCCAGATCTCTATAGCTGAGTTAGGTCTAGGCCAGTTTTGAATTGCCTCAGTCTTCTTAGGATCCAGCTTTATGCCCTCTTTCGATACAACATGTCCTAAAAAGGCAACTGAGTCTAAACAGAACTTACACTTTGAAAACTTGGCATATAACTGGCTGTCTCTCGGAGTCTGAAGTACAATTCAGAGATACTACTTATGCTCCTCTCGGCTGCGGGAGTAGATCAAGATATCATTAATGTATACAATCAAAAAAGAATCCAAGTAGGGCTTGAACACCTGGTTCATCAAATTCATGAATGCTTCTAGGAATTTATCAACCTAAATAAAATCACTAGAAACTCATATTGCCTATACCGAGTCCGAAAAGCCGTCTTAGGAACATGGATGCTCTAATCCTCAACTGATGGTAGCTCGATCTCAATCAATCTTCAAAACCGCTTTGGCACCCTGAAGCTGATTAAATAAGTCATCAATACTCATCAACAGATACTTGTTCTTGATAGTGACTTTGTTTAACAGCCGATAGTCTATGCACATCCTCATCGGCCCATCCTTTTTTTCATGAATAACACAGGCGCACCCCAGGGCAAACATTAGGTCTAATAAATCCCTTATCAAGTCAATCTTGCAACTTCTCCTTCAACTTCGGTGGGGCATATGGTATGGCGGAATAGAAATGGGCTGAGTGTCCAGAGCCAAATTAGTGCAGAAGTCAATATCCCTGTCAGGTGGCATCCCTGGTACGTCTACAAGAAACACCTCTGGAAACTTTTGAACACCTGGTACTGAGTCCATGGATGGAACCTCCGCACTAGAATCATGGACATATGCTAAAAATAGGCTAAACACCCCTTCTCGAAAATACTTCGAGCCTTCACATAAGTGATAAGTCTACTGGTAGAGTGGAAGAGGCAACCCCTACATTGCTAAGGTCATTGTCTTGGCTTGAGAGTCCAATATAGAATGATAATGTGACAACCAATCCATACCCAATATGACATCAAAATCTACCATATCAGGAAGTGGAACATCTACACTTGTCTCAAACTCCCGATAGTGACCACACACGAGCGATAGACACGATTTACAATAATAGAATCTCCCACAAGCGTGGAGACTAATAAGTAGAGATTTTGACCACTTATTAGTGTATTTTAGCTTTCATTTTAGTCCTAAAACATTTAATTATGTTCCCAAAAACTGATGAAATATGCGTAGTTGCAAAAATATAGAAAAATGAGCTCCCAAGATGAAATCTAACTCAAGAAAGAGTGATCTTAACTCAAGGACAAAAATAGGCATAAAAGCTCAAAAGTGTGGAACAATTATCATATGTGGCCGCAGATTGTGAAAAAAATTCTATCAGAGACAAGTGCAAAGTGCGGTCCACACATGACATGTGCGACCGCAGAAGCAAGGCAAGAGCAAAAGTTCAGAGAACCTGCTTCTCAAGTTTAATAGAAGTGCAGACCGCATAATTATTGTCCGGCCGTAGACAAACATCTATGCGGCCACAGTCATATTTGTGTGGTCCACGGAAGAGCAATGTGCGGATATTTCAGAGCCCAACCGGTTCCTAGCATGTGTGGTTGCTCAGTCGATAAGAAAATGCACTGCTATCACTCACTATCTTTTCTTTGCATGAGGCTAAGCACTACCTCCCATTTTGCATGAGTCTAAGACCTGCCTCCTCAATTGCATAAGGCTTAGCATTGCCTTCCATCGCATGAGACTAAGCCCTATCTCTTTTCTTCGCATGAGGCTAAGCCTTGCCTCCTCAATTACATAAGGCTAAGCATTGCCTTCCATTGCATAAGACTAAGCATTGTCTCCTCTTCTTGCATGAGGCTAAGCATTGCCTCCCTAAACTGCATAAGGCTAAGCATTGCCTTCCATCACATGAGACTAAGCCTAGTCTCTTTTCTTTGCATGAGGCTAAGCATTGCCTCCCATTCTACATAAGGCTAAGCTCTAACTTTCCTTGCCTAACACCAAATGCTATGCTACTTGAAATCTAGCACTATTTTGCCTCCCCGGGGCTAAGATATGTCCCAATCTTATACAATACAAAGCTCTGTCTTGTTTCGCTTATATGACCCAGCATCATGTCTTTGCATTTCATTGGCTAAAACATCACCATTTTTATCCAAAGGTGTCATAGTCCGAAGGAATCATCCTCATAGACGGAATACACATGCCATGGCCTGAGGATCACTCAATATTCCACAACATTATTCAAAGGCGTTATATTTCGGAGGCACCATTCTCATGGATTGATAACATCATTTTATGGCATGTGAATCCCTTATCATGCAATTCATGGCCCAGGACGTCATGGTCCAAAGACATCATCCTCATAGTCCAAAGACAACCTTCATAGTCCAAAGGGAATTTGCATCATGTTTAAATTCTCGCAATAATCTATATATTTGCATACATTGTGTTTTAAGTTTTGCAAGTAATCCAAGAAGTAATTGTTCTTCGCACAGGATCAATCTTCTTTAGGTTTCTGCTCATAACGCTCACATCCTTCAATTATTTCAAACGTAACCAACTCCCATCAATTACTCACTTTTCTCTATGGCTATTCAGATACTTGCTCTATAATACATCCGTTACGTTTCAGATTCACATTCATAATCCACATAAATCCATCTGATACTATCCTTCCCAAAATAACCCTTTCCGAAACACACGACCATTCCTATAACAATTCCATCGGTTTCATCAACCATTGGGTCCCGAACTACACATGGCCTGATTCCTGTAAACCAAGGATATGTATTCTACTCAAAAACTAAAGTTCGGCCTCTATTTTTAAAATCATCCCATTCAATCAAAATCGGTCATCATTTCTTTACCCGATAGTCTAAAAACTAGCTATTGATAGAGGCCGATTTTGAAAGAACTATCGGGTAAAAACCCAATAGTTCTTAGCCTAAAAACCCACCCATTTTTGGACCAATTGCTAGCCCAAATCTAACACCCCAGCCCAAGTGACCCCCAACCCAAATCAAATTAACCGAACCCCATATTCCGATCGCAACCCGCTTAACCACCCGACCTAAGACCCCTTTTAAATCGTGGCCGCTGATATAAGACCCCTTTTATACCCTCCCTTATAATTACTACCCGAACCCCTAAACCTAATCATTTCCCACCGTCTGCAGCTCTCATATCCCACCTCCCTTCAAGAATTCTAGCTGATACCTCCCCTAAAATCTCTCCTAATCCCATACGATATGGGATTTTATGGCTACCCTATGCCATATATTGCCTTTCTTGGGTACTTGATCCTTTTCTATACTGCTTGCCTAAATATCTCAAGCAGATCTCGTAAGAATAAAATCGAAATCGGTTCAAATCCTTGACTTTTCTGATTATTCTGTGTATATTCATCATGTGCTTTATTGTAAGTACGAATATTTCTATATCTTTTGTTGATTCTTACTTACCCTAAATGAGGGTTTTCAGATCTCTTTTAATTGAACCAAAATAGGTTCAATTCTCTAATTTAGGTATTATTATGTCCACTTTTCTAATGACCCGACTGGTTGTTTTGCATTTTCGAACCTCGTTCCCTTAAATAATACTTTCTGCACTTGCTTTAGCTAAATTATGACTCGCGGGGACGGGTGGTTCAGAAGTTAGAAGAGTTCTGAGCGAGATTAAGCCTAGTTGCTTCATTAAGTTCCTTTAAAAAGGCCAAGTTTGACTTCGGTCAACATTTTGGGGAAACGGACCCGGAATCGTGATTTGACAATTTTTGAGGATCTGCGGGAAAATATGAGACCTGGGCATATGCCCGGAATCGAATTTCGAGGTCCCTGGCCTGAGTAATGAATTTTTATGTAAAATTGTTAAGTTTATGTTTCAAAGAAATAAATAAACTAAGAAATCATTGTTTTCACAGGTATCGGGTTTGGATTTCAATTCTGAAACTTAGTACAAGTCTGAAATATCAGTTAAGACCTACCCGTAAAATTTGGTGTCAATCCGAGTGGTTTAAGGGTGTTTTGACCCGTTAAAGAAGAACTAAGAACTTAAAGTTCAATGAATTGATTCATTTGGTTTTGGGGGATGATTCCTCGATTTAACACTATTTTGAGTGTTTCAAGGGTTCGAGTAGGTCCGCCTCGTGATTTTAGACTTGTCGGTATGTTCGGGCGGGGCTCGGGAGCCCCGAGCGTCAAATGGTCGAGGTTCGAGTGAAGTTGAAAACTTGGGAAAAACTTCATCTGCTGCTTCTGCGGCTCTTGGACCACAGAAGCGGTCATTTTATTGCGGGAGCAGAAGGGGCCAAGCCCAGGGGAAATCGCAGAAGCGGACCCTTGACCGCAGAAGCGTTCTATCTGCCCCAGGCCCATAACCGTAGAAGTAGTAGGCTTTCCGCTTAAGCGGACTCGCAGAAGCGAGTTTTAGGCCGCAGAAGTGGCCCAGGCCCCCTTGGGATTTTTCCGCAAAAGCGGCCACTTCCGCAGAAGCGGGATTCCCTCCGCAGAAGCAAAAATCGCTGGGGATAGAAGCTCATTTAATACGAGCTCAAGCTCATTTCTTCCACATTTCTTTCAACACTTAGGTGATATTGGCGATTCCAAAGGGGAGTTTCCACAAATCATTGCAAGGTTAGTAATCCGCATTCACTTTTAGTTCAAATACATAAACATTAGGTAGATTTAACACTAAAAATTAGGTAAAATTCAAGAGATTAGAGTTAGTCCTAGGGTTTAACCAAAACTAAGATTTTATCCTATAATTTGCTATAAAATGAACTAGAAACCATATATTTGTGATCCTCAAGTGATAGTGAACAACTCCTTCAAAAAGAATATTGGAACCCGGGCACATGGGCCCGAGGTCGAAATTTAGGAAACTCGTATTTATGGTTAGTAAATTGTTTAAATAACTAGAATTCAACCTCATAAGCTCTTATTGACTAGTTCTTGCTTATTTTAATTAGTTGGTGCTCGTTTAGCTACAAATTGAGGGTTTGGGCTTATTCTTGATATCGGAAGTTCCCTTCGGAGCGAGGTGAGTCTCCTTTCTAACCTCGCAAGAGGGAATTGTCCCCTTAGGATCTATGTTTGAGTGTTTGTTGCTAAATGCGGGGGCTACGCACGCGTTAGGTGATGAGAGCTCGTGCGTTGCTACTGTAATGTTAAATGTCTGGGTAGCTTAGGACCTACAACATGCCTATTAAATATATCTGTTGTGTTAAATTGTTGTTATGAACACCTAGTATGTACTAAAGACTTAAAAAAGGGATATGAGCATATTTCTATAGTTAATTGAATTTGAATTGGTATTTTGACCATTTATGTGTCATGTGTGTGAAATTGATATTTTATCCTTATTTGTGGATCGGGCCGATCGCTTTGGTATGAATAGATGCATCTATGGGCGCGCCGTCGTCCCTCGGAAAGTGCACAGTTTATTTTGGTTGGTCGGGCCATCGCCTCGGTATTATGTGTGCATGTTAATTGTGGAAAATCTTATACATGCTTTGTGTTGCCATTATCTCATATGATGAACTATAAATCTGATGTTGTAAGATTCTTGACTAATACCACCTGCTGTAAACTGTTGATACTTGCAAATCTCATGTTTTGAATACATCATACGTACATATATATATTAATTGACCTTATTAAGTATCGAGTCGACCTCTCATCTCTACTTCTTCAAGATTAGACGGGATACTTACTGGGTACATGTTGTTAATGTACTCATGCTGCACTTTGTACTTAAATGTACATGATTTTAGGCAGGTGGATCTGGTCATCACTCTGGTGCATATCAGTGAGCGCATCTGGGACTTCTACGATGAGCTACACTCCCTTCTTGCCGATCCGCAGTCGAAGAAGGCTTTCTTGTATTTTGTTGTTTCTGTCTATACTGATTCAGATAGTAGGATAGGGTATTATTCATGTTATATATATTCTACTAGTTGCCCGTAGCTTGTGACACCATGTTCTGGCACACACAGTGGTAGACGTTATTTCTGGTTGTATAACTGTCTTTTCATTTTATTGATCGCTGCTGGTTTATGACTTTAATTTGGGAAAACTTCTATCATAATGGTTTTTAGTAAGGGTAAATTGGGATTTAATTATTCTTCCGCATTGGCTGGCCTAACAAATGGTGTCGGGCGCCATCACGACCTATTATGGAAAATGGGTCATGACAACATGGTATCAGAGCACTAGGTTCACGTAGGTCTCACAAGTTACGGG